>JARQOD010007774.1:0-38117 GCA_033576555.1 Oophaga sylvatica
CCCGGAGGGGACCCTGAAGGCCCCCACAGAAGTGCAGGACAAAATGCAAAAATACAGCAAAAACACAAAATAAGAAATTGTCTTATCTGATAGCAGGAGATGCAGACACGACACAGCAGGCTACAAGGGAAACTGGAAAGAAGGATTCAGACCAGAACAATTGATCACCGGCAACCCTGATGGGAAAATGACTCCCTTATATAAGACCAATCAGTAACACCTGATTCCCAGTCCTCACAATCCTCACTAGTACCGCTTGTAACCACCAGAGGAGCCTCTGCTCAGAACTCATCTCAAACCCATTCACAACAGGGTGGCTTCGTAACCCATCTCCAGTCCAGACCGGTAACTGAAAGGGCCCAATACTACCTCGTCCGAGGGCTCTGTGGTGGCGGGTGCATGGAAGTGAGGAGTGCAGCACCAAGAGAAGAAGCCAGAAAGGAACATACAAAATGGAGTCTTTGGAAGTGCGACCAACTTACCTGGGGGTTGCTGGACCACTCTCTTGGAGGACACAGCGCCCAGCTGGTATCTGTCTTGCTGGCAACAGACTGTGAGTAAAAACCCTGAAACTGCAACAGAACTGTTTCCTGATTATTCAAGTGACGTACACTCCCCTCTGCTACATCCCTCTGCACCATTGCTACACCTTTCATCTATCTGCCCTGGGAGGACACAGTCTTACCTGTAGAAGACTTATCATCTAGCTGCACAACACCATCACTTCCAGAGGACCTGCACAGCAGCGCTGGTCACCCTGACCAGGTACTACAGGTGGCGTCACGACAAACTACACGAACACTACTCCCCTGTAAATATTTCCCCATTTTTGGTGAGCGCCCAGGGCCACGGACATCCCCCATAGAAGTCGACGGGCTCGGTGCCAAGTACTCCACGGCCCTGGCGGGCGGCTCGAATGTTCATACCCCTTTCAGAAGTTAGGGTTGGTGTGGGTACTAATATATCTGAATCATCTGGTGCTATTCCCCTAGCGAAGAACCTATATACAAGGTAACTCCTCAAAATTCATTGTCAAATCTTTTTCTATTATTAAAGTGTTATGCTCACTGGAAAACAGGAAAAAAATTGCAAGTGCAAAAATAAGTGCAATTCCACAATTGTTTTTCAAGTTTTTTTTTTACCATGTTCACTTTATGTTAAAACTTACAAGCCATTATGATTCTCTGTGTCAGTACGAGTACACAGATACCAAACATGTCTAGTTTATTTTTTATTTAAGAGGTGAAAAAAACTTCTGAGATTTGTATGAAAAAAAGTTTTTGCTTTTGTCGCCATTTTCTGTGTTCCCCAGCGTTTCCATTTTTCGGGGCTGGGTGATGGCTTATTTTTTGTGCCCTGAGCTGATGTTTTTATTTATACCATATTGGGGTAAATACAATGTTTTGATTGCCTGTTTTTACATTTTATTGCAATTTTGCAGTGGTTAGAAGAACGTATTTTCTGGAGTTTCAGCTTTTTTCTCATTATACTGTTTAACGATCAGATTTTAGTGTAAATTTCGATAGATCAGACATTTCTTACAGCAGGGATACAAAATATTTTTTTGTTGTTTTATTTTCAATGGGGCAAAAGAGGGGTGATTTGCACTTTTGTTTTTTTTTATTTTTTCATATTTTAAAAACTTTATTTTTTCACTTTTTGCTTTATTTAATAGTCGCCCTCGGGGAATTGAAGCTGTGATTGTACGATCGCTTGTGCTATACATAGCAGGTCTTCAGCACTGCTATGTATAGCATTAAATGACAATCTCCTATCAACGTCGACCGCGAGCTTTTCACGGGAGTATCGTAATGACAGGCTTGGGGGTCTTCTGCAGACCCTTGGCTGTCAAAACAACACATCACGGGTACGTACTGTGGTGTAGTGACACCTGATGCAGCTAGGGGGCGCTGTGTATGGCCCTCGGGATATGCATGGAGACATGTCATGGATGGACGGTATGTATCGCAGAGGTGGGTGGCCCTGTGATGGAAGCCTGGATATGTTTGTTCAGCAGATCTACTGCTGAGAGTTGTGCTATGTATTGGGAGGCTTCCAGGTGACTAGGAGAGCTGGGTGGGTCCAGTCACCTACAAACCCACTCAAGGGGTATGTGTTTGAATACCTGGGATAAAACCTGTATATAATAGTGTGTTGGTAAAGGACCTGTGATGAGGTCATGGCCAGGTGACCTAACCATGTGATCCTGACCTCATCCGTGGGTGGGGTTACACCTGTAAAAGCCAGTGCTGTGCACATGAGAGGAGAACGTGGTGGAGGCTGGGAAATGTCTCTGATGTCTGTCTCAAGGGAGTCTGGCTGAGACGAGTGAAGAGTGTGTCCTGCACAGGGCTGCCTGGAAGGTTCCTGGAAGGTCTGCCGGTGTTGGAAGATTCCTGGAAGCACGTGGTGAGACTTGGAGCTTGGTAGCCAGGGTGTTGTCCTGGGGTCCTGAATAGCACCCGGACAGGACACATGTGTGTGCAGAGCCTGGGACGGTCTCACACTGAGAACCATGTGGTTCTATTGAGTTTGGCTGGAGACAGCCTGGAAAGGACTGTTTTGTTACAGTGTGTCGGTGCAGCAGAAGCGAGTCCAGACCACCCGGGAATGGCACCTGGCGGTCCCTGCTGGCTTGCAGCTGCTTAGTTAAGCCTGTCCCAAGAAAGGGTGAGTCTGGGATCAGTGATTATCCAGGTTGGAATGCATTTATGTTTTGTTATGCTTTGTTACCGGATTTAAAGAGACAGTAAAATAGCGATTTTTTGGACAGAATGCCTGTGTGTTGCCTCGTTACTGCGTGCCCAGCCTCAGCCTACCAGAGCGAATCCCTACAATTGGTGCTCGAATGCGGGCATACGCAGTGAGGTCAGGCTGTTTTTTTTTGTGGATGTTTTTTTCTGCATAACAAATGCGAAGGTGACAAGCGGCTGGCTGTAACCCGGTGGGGTTGCGAAGGTGACAAGCGGCTGGCTGTGACTCGTGGGGTCACGAAGGTGACAAGCGGCAAGACAGCGCAGCGTGCAGAGTCTGGTGGTAGCAGGAGCTACAGTGACTTGCAGCAAGAGGTTCTGCAGGAGCTGCAGTAACAGCCACAGCAGCGTATGAGCAACATCCGGAGGTGTTGGTGGTTCGTGGCTGCAACGGGAGCGGCGGCAGTACCCACACGAGCTGGTGTGGGAATCGGACAGTGTGAATCAGGTCACACAGACTCTTAAAGGGCCAGTAACAGCCCAAAAAGAGATAAAACTGCACTGTGGGGGTTGTGCTTAAGAAAACTGTGGGGGAGTCCACAGGGTGTATCCCAGAGTGGGGTGGTGGCCAAAAAGGGGCGGTAACCCACCAGCAGGGATGGGAGGTAAAAAGGAGGTGGAGTATCCCAACGGAAAAGGGGAGGTGACATCAGATGGTTGCCAGGGGCAATCGTGTTATGTATGTCCAGTCTGTCATTTGAATTACCCTCCAGGTGAGAGGCTTGGGGGGGTGTAACCTGCTAATGAATGGTGAGGAGGAGGTACACGGACTGGTCGATTCAGGAAGCTCGGTGACCCTAGTGAGGACTGCACTCGATAACTTTGTAACCACAAGAAAGATCGAGGTCACCTGCATCCATGGGTCCATTAGAGACTATGTAGAGGTCTGTGTGATCCTAGAGACGGACAGGGACGTTAAAAGACATAAGGCCGCTTTAGTTCCAAACTTAGCTTGTCCGGTGGTAATAGGCCGGGACTCTGGGCTGTTCTCAGAATTGTGGGACAGGGGAGTTCCTATACAGCCGCTGAATGGAGGGATCTGTACGGTTGGGGCGAGGTGTATTAGCACAGTAACTCCTCCCAAAGTGGACGGGTCTGACCAACTTGGTGACGTAGCAAACGGTGACACCAGTGAAAAGGGTGCGACTACCCAACTGACAGACCTGAAGTCTCATGACGGGAGCCAGGTGAGATGTGACTCTGACTCCGAGGGTGACTGTGACTCTAATAGAGAAAGGGAGTACAGTAAGGAGGGGCCCCACCAGGAGAAAAAATCCTCCCGTCGTCGGAGACATAAAGGGCGCAAGGCGCCGGAACACAGTGTATGTACTGAGGATAGTAATACAGAAAAACCTGTAACTGAGGCGATTGTGCAAGAAGTGAGTACGCTTCCAGACCCTGAAGAGCCGGAGAGGGTGGAGCCCCAAGAAACATTGACGAGGTCAGATACGGAAGGCGCTAACGCTATACAGTTGGAGCAGGTGCGCCAACTGGAGGCCGAGGTTGCGGCCATAAAGCGGAACATCGCTAAAAAGTTGTCTAGTGAGAAGCAAAGGTCTGCTGAACTAGAAACCCTTAAAGAGCAGATCCAACAAGAAAGGGTCCTGAGATGAATAATTGAGCACAGAATGGAGGAGCTGGAGAAGGAAGTCTCTAAGCTTAGAGAGGCCCAAGTGAAGCATCAGCAGGAGCTTCTCCGGAGGGAGGAGGAGTGTCGCTGTTTGGCAGAGGAGCGAGATAAAGTTCTCCGTATGCTCAAGATACAGGAGGAGACTGGTGTCCAGCTCCAGAAATCTACGGGAGAAGAAATCCAGCAGGGGAAGTGCCATGCAGATGGCCACACAAAAGAGATCGAGGTCTTGGAAAACCGTACTAACGCTCAGGACAAGGAGGTACAACAGTCTGTCCAAGAAGGTGACGGGTTCGTTTTCAAGTGTGTAATAGAGATACCCGAAGACAGGCGAGAAGTGTGTGACATTGAGGAGGTGCATGAGGCCTTTTGGAAGGCAGTAGAAGCATGCAGTGTGAACTGGGTGCCAGAGATGAAACAGTTGGTCATACTGTCGACTAGGGAAGTCACGATGAAGCGGGTGGCTATCCTGAGGGACATGCACCTACATTGTCTCCGCACGAAACAGGTGATCCTGTTGAGAAATAGAGAAGCCGCTCGACGTCTGGAGCAAGCAAGAAAGGCTCAAAATCAGATTGGCTTGATGGAAGACAACATTCAAGTGCCCAGAGGTCTGGTGAAGAAGGTCATCGGAAGACTCGGGAAAGTGATGCAGGAGATGGTAAATAAGTCCGGTGTGACGAGAGTCAGGATTCCGGCTGATGACGAAGTCCAGGTCGTGGGAGAAGACGGGATGGTTCCGTTCCTCATTGTCGGATCCAGGGAGAGCCTTGGGAATATCCGGATGCTCCTGGAGTATCGTGTGTCGTACCTGAGAGAAGTAGAGCAGCTACGACTTGAGAGGGAGCAGGTCAACAGAAACCTACGGGAAATGGAAAGAAGATGGTCGCCACCTTCAATCCGTAGTGTTGAGAGGCGAAGAACGCCTGATGGAAGAGGTAGAAGTAGCGATGCCTCAGTTAGCTCAGTGATGAGTGACCTAAGCAGGAGAACCGGTAGTAGACAAAATGAAAAGGACTCAGACCAGACAGGACGTAGTGGTGCAAGAGAATTGCGAAACTGTACTGACCGCTGGGGATGCGGGTGGTCTGACAGGGGGGCGTCAACAACAAATGTGACAGAGTCGGAGGACGGATGCCTAAAAAGGAGATCAGTGGCAGGGCCCGACTTAGAGAGACGGTGTGACTGGCAGAGACGACCGAGAAGGGTCTCTGGTCGAATAACAAGTGTTCAACCCCTCAAGTTTGAACAGAGGGGGGAGGTATGTGGTGTAGTGACACCTGATGCAGCTAGGGGGCGCTGTGTATGGCCCTCGGGATATGCATGGAGACATGTCATGGATGGACGGTATGTATCGCAGAGATGGGTGGCTCTGTGATGGAAGCCTGGATATGTTTGTTCAGCAGATCTACTGCTAAGAGTTGTGCTATGTATTGGGAGGCTTCCAGGTGACTAGGAGAGCTGGGTGGGTCCAGTCACCTACAAACCCACTCAAGGGGTATGTGTTTGAATACCTGGGATAAAACCTGTATATAATAGTGTGTTGGTAAAGGACCTGTGATGAGGTCATGAACAGGTGACCTAACCATGTGATCCTGACCTCATCCGTGGGTGGGGTTACACCTGTAAAAGCCAGTGCTGTGCACATGAGAGGAGAACGTGGTGGAGGCTGGGAAATGTCTCTGATGTCTGTCTCAAGGGAGTCTGGCTGAGACGAGTGAAGAGTGTGTCCTGCACAGGGCTGCCTGGAAGGTTCCTGGAAGGTCTGCCGGTGTTGGAAGATTCCTGGAAGCACGTGGTGAGACTTGGAGCTTGGTAGCCAGGGTGTTGGACTGGGGTCCTGAATAGCACCCGGACAGGACACATGTGTGTGCAGAGCCTGGGACGGTCTCACACTGAGAACCATGCGGTTCTATTGAGTTTGGCTGGAGACAGCCTGGAAAGGACTGTTTTGTTACAGTGTGTCGGTGCAGCAGAAGCGAGTCCAGACCACCCGGGAATGGCACCTGGCGGTCCCTGCTGGCTTGCAGCCGCTTAGTTAAGCCTGTCCCAAGAAAGGGTGAGTCTGGGATCAGTGATTATCCAGGTTGGAATGCATTTATGTTTTGTTATGCTTTGTTACCGGATTTAAAGAGACAGTAAAATAGCGATCTTTTGGACATAATGCCTGTGTGTTGCCTCGTTACTGCGTGCCCAGCCTCAGCCTACCAGAGCGAACCCTACAGTACACAAAAGTGTGAAATGATAGCGGGATTTAACAAGTTAACAGCCGCAGACGGAGCACCGTTCCACCCGTGGCTGTTAAAGTCACATGACAGCTGAATAAATCAGCTGTCATGTGCAGAGAAAGATCTGAGCCGGCATCAAATTCAAGGACACGACATAGGACATAAAGATACGTCATATGGTGTGAAGGGGTTAAACATGCACATATACAAACTCGATGCATAACTACATAATACATACATTTTCTACAATATACATACATATTACATAAACATATATTCATTAGGCATATATATACAATCAGTATGCACATGTACAAACTATCTGCACATATACACATTACACACAGATGCATATTACATATACTCATGGTCGAAAGTGTTGCCATTTTTGAAATTGTATCAGAAAATGAAGTTTTCCTCCCAGAAAATTATTGCAATTACACATGTTTTGTTATACACACGTTTGTTTCCTTTGTGTATATTGGAACAACACAACAACAAAAAAACAGAGAAAAAAAGGCAAATTGGACATAATTTCACACAAAACCCCAAAAATGGGTGGGACAAAATAGTTGGCACCTTTCCAAAATTGTGGGTATACAACTTTGTGATGCTCGTTCAAACTCACCTGTGGCAAGTAACAGGTGTGGGCAAAATGAAAATCACATCTGAAACCAGATAAAAAGAGGAAAAGTTGACTCATTCTTTGCATTGTGTGTCTGTGTGTGCGGCACTAAGCATGGAGAACAGAAAGAAAAGAGAACTGTCTATCGACTTGAGAACCAAAATGATAGCAGACTAGCAACTTATATGCACATAGAAATAACCCCAATGCATGAGATAGAAAATCACATGTGGAGAGTCTAAAGGAGTAACTTACCCACCCACCAAGGGTGCTAGTCTCTATACCTTTTAGCCACAACCCATGACAGTACTAAAAGATAATAACTAATTTAAATCCTCTATGTTTTGGTAGTGGGAATACTGAACTTTTTGGAATACTTCCCTTATAAGTATATTAAGGGTTATCTTGCACCTACATGCACATATCAATTTTCTCACATATATTTCTTTATCCTGACTAAAAACAATTCATTATGTGAGAAAATACATGGTATATTTTTTACCTGGATAATATGAATATTGATTTATCTTACTTTCTGTGAAAACCCCCCACTGTCTCACTTGCCATTTTTATATGTCTTTTGGATTTTAACGCTGATCTCAATAAAGTGTATTAATTTTATATTATGAAATAACTACTCGTCCTGGCATTTTTTTTCTTTTTCTTCCTGAATAAATAATAATCCTATATAGGAAAGCATACATTTACATATGTATATACCAGAGGTAACATTACAGCTTTTTAATAATAATAATAATAATAATCTTTATTTATATAGCGCCAACATATTCCGCAGCGCTTTACAGTTTAACAATTTCAAAACACAAGTCATAGGTAACAACGTTAACTATACAATAATTAAAGCAAAATAAGCCGCCCCTGCTCGTGAGAGCTTACAATCTACAATGAGGTGGGGGAAATACAAAGTACAGGTGTGTATATACAATGGTGCATTTACAATGATGGTCCAGCCATCTTAAGGGAGTGAGGGATGGATGGAGATAGTGAATGGGCTACACACACACACTTACACATAGAATGACTTTGGTTAGTGAATGTGATAGGCCGCTCTGAACAAATGTGTTTTGAGGGAGCGCCTGAAACCATGCAAATTGTGGATAGTCCTAATTTCTTGGGGTAGAGCATTCCAGAGGATTGGCGCAGCACGGGAGAAGTCTTGGAGTCGGGAGTGGGAGGTACGGATTAGTGCAGAGGTTAGTCGAACGTCGTTTGCAGAGCGCAGCAGTCGGTTGGGCCGATAGATAGAAATGAGGGAGGAGATGTAGGGGGGTGCTGCACTGTGGAGAGATTTGTGGGTGAGAACCAGTACTTTGAATTGGATCCTATAATGAATGGGCAGCCAGTGTAAGGACTGGCGAAGAGCGGACGCGTCCGAGTACCGATGAGCCAGATGGATGACCCTGGCTGCTGCATTAAGGATGGACTGGAGAGGGATAGTCGAGTAATGGGAGGCCAAGTAATAGTGCGTTGCAGTAGTCCAGGCGGGAGTGGATCAATGCTACAGTGAGGGTTTTTGTTATTTCCATTGTGAGGAAAGGGCGGATTCTAGAGATGTTCTTTAGGTGTAGACGGCAAGAGCGGGCAAGAGATTGTATATGGGAGGTGAAGGAGAGATTGGTGTCAAACATAACACCCAGACAGCGAACCTGCTGCCGGGGTGTTATTATGGTGCCGCCCACAGAGAGGGAAATGTCAGATTTAGAGAGGTTATTAGATGGCGGGAGCAGAAGCAGTTCAGTCTTGGAGAGGTTAAGTAAATTATATGTATCATATATATATATAAATATATAATATAATATATGTATCAGTTATATGGCTGCTAAAAAAAACAATTCAGGTGATGATGGATGAGGTGGTGGCACAGGAGGAAGAGGAGGAGAAGGAGAGCCAATTCACACTGTTATCAGGCCTACGTCCACACATGGCTTGGAGGGTGGGTTCCTGTCTCAACAGCAGCCAGGCACCCCACTATACAGCTATAGGACAGTTGGACACAGCAGAGGGGCACTCAAATCATCTCAGGCGAGTCTTTGGAGCGTGGCTGGTAGGATACAGAGGACCCAGACCATACACCTCCTTCCGAGGACAGCTTGCCATTGCCTCTGGGCAGCCTGGCACACATGCTGCTGTGCCTGCTTAACAACGAACGAATTGCCCGTATTGTTACCAGTGTTGAATACTGGGTAGGCACCCTGCTGGATCCCCGCTACAAGACAGTGTACTAAACCCCAAAAACTGTGTTGACTACCTCTTCCTACACCTTTTCCACTTACAATGCCACGTCCACCCCCTACTCCAGTTTGACCTCTGCCCCTGGTTATAGCTTGTTATCTTATTTTGGGTTAATTTTATGTTCTTTTAAGTCAGTTCTCTAAAAAAAAATTGAAAGAAATACTAACAATGCAAAAAAAACAGTGTTGGATTACTCCTCCATTGCCTCTTCAACCTATACTGCAACATCCATCTCTTCTTCCACTCTGACTTACACCCCTTGGTTCTAGATTGTTATTTTCACCTTTGTTAATTGTAGGCTGTTTTAAGTCAGTTCCATTAAAAAACACTGAAAGGTGCACCTCACAACAGATGCATGGGCCAGTAGGCATGGCCAGTCCATCACTGCGCACTGGGTTAATTTGGTGGATCCAGGGTCCACAGGGGACAGCGGCGGTGGGACATCTAGCCCATAGTATAGGCAACAGTTGGCTGTAGGCGTTCGTCCCTCCTCCAGAAGCGAAAGCTCGTCGACAGAGCGCAGTCGCACGAGCACTCCATCCGCAGCTGCCAGTGTTGCACATGAGGTGTCCCACTATTGAACAGCTAGTGGTAAGCGTCAGAAGGCTGTTTTAAAGATGATGCCTTTGGGCGACAACAGAGACACCGCGGAGGTACTGGCCGACTACTTGCAGCGAGAAACTGAGTCATGGCTGAGCAGTCTACATCATGAGCCAGGCAAGGTAGTCAGTGATAACGGATGTAATTTTGTGGCGGCCATAGCTCAGACACATACCTTGCCTGGCTCACCCCTTGAACTTGGTGGTGCAGTGCTTCATAAATAATTATCCGGAGTTACCAGCCCTGCTTCATAAGGTGCGAAGACTGTGCTAGCACATCCGTCGCTCGCCCGTAGACTCCAGTCGTATGCAGAGGCTGCAGCGATCGCTCCACCTCCCCAAGCACCGCCTAATCATGCAACAAGGTGGAACTTCACCATGCAGATGGTTGAGAGGCTGTGCGAACAGAGGCAGGCTGTAATTCATTTGTAGGAGGATACACGGGCAGGCAGTTTGAGGGCAGACATCGAGTTGTCGGGTGTGCAGTGGTCAAAGCTGAAAGACCTCTGTAAAGTCCTTCAGTGTTTTAAGGAATGCACACGGCTGGTAAGCGCAGACGACGCCAGCATAAGCATGAGCATCCCACTTATGCGTCTGCTCATGCAAACTTTGACGCACATTAAGGATCAGGCGTCTGCAGCGGAAGAGGAGGAGAAGGGAAGCCTTGATGACAGTCAGCCATTATCTGCTCAGGGAACTGTCCTGGACGAGGTGGAGGAAGAGGAGGAGGAGGATGAGGGGGATGATTATTTTGGGGAGGAGGATGCTTCTCAGGAGGAAAGAGAAAATGTTGGCTTGCCAAGGTCAGGTACACGGTTTGTGCGTGACTGAAGGGATGTGGATTTGGCAGAAAGTGCTCCTCCACCCACCACTGGCAGATCATTGACACCTGGACATTGGCCCACATGTGTGATTATGTCTTGCGGATCCTAAAAAGGGTCCCCCGCATTGCCAAAATTATGAAGGGTGACGGCTACTGGTTGGCCAGCATCCTCGATCCACGCTATAAAGGCAAATTACAGAACATCATGCCACAAGAGAACCTAGAGCTAATATTGGCGAACAAACAAGCAACTCTGGTAAACCGTTTGTTAGAGGCATTCCCAGCACACAGCAGCGGTGCAGGTTCTACCACGAGCCGTACTGGGCCAAATGGAAGAGGTGTTCGTGGTGCACACAGCCGAAGTGGCGTTGGAGACAGGGGTTTCATGACCATGTTGTGGACTGATTTCTCGAGTAACGCTCACACGACTGGTCATACTGAATCGATTGCAACAGACAGGAGACAGCAGTTGTCAACTGTGGTTCAAAATTACCTCTCCTCCGCATCGATGTTCTCCCTCACAGTTCATTCCCCTTTGACTACTGGGCCTGTAAACTGGACACCTGGCCTGAATTGGCACAATATGCCTTACAGGAGCGCGCTTGCCCTGCTGGTTGTGTGCTATCAGAAAGAGTCTTCAGTGCTGCTGGATCAATCCTGACAGAAAGAAGGACCCGTCTGTCGACTAAAAATGTAAGTGATCTCACCTTCATGAAAATGAACCATGCCTGGGTTTCAAAGGATTTTGTACCACCTTCCCCTGATGACACATAGGTTGCCAGCAAAATGGCTTGCTTTGTCCTCCTCTTCCTCCGACTTCTCCAATTCCTCCATTTGCAGCTGCTGCACGTCCAGCCTACACCTCAACATATGCCAGTTTTCCACCTCCGTAACTGGGCTGTACCCCCCAGGGCCGCGGTCACCACCTGGCGCACCCGGGTAAGTGCGGGTGGGGGGTACACTCGTGGGCGACAGCACAGGCACAGGGCCCCTCATAGTACGTCGGTGTCTCTGACGGTGGGGGGGCCCACTCGCCGTCAGACACACCGGCGTACTATGAGGGGCCCTGTGCCAGTGCCATCGCCCACGAGTGGGCCCCCCTGCTTGTTCAGGGCCCCAGCACTTGCAATAGTTAACCTCTCCCTGCTCCATCGCTGTGACGTCTTCCGCGTTTCCTGACAGTGACATTCAGGTCAGAGAGCGTGATGACGTCACGTCTGTGTGCCCTCTGCCTGAATAGGCCAAGTGCAGAGAGCTGGAAGATGGCGACTCTGAGGAGTCCAGAGTAGAGCAGTGCCCAGCGAGGAGAGGTATTTCATTTTTTTTAATGTTTGGAGCAATATATGGGGAGCATTATACACTGGAGAATTATATATGGGGCCCAGCATACACTTGAGCATCATATATAAGGCCCATTATACACAAGCATTATAAATGGGGCCCATTATATATGGAGCATTATATAGGCCCATCATACACTGGAGCATCATATGGGGCCCAATATATATGGAGCATTATATAGGCCCATCATACACTGGAGCATCATCCATGGGGCCCATCATACACTGGAGCATTATAAATGTGGCCCATCATACACTGGAGCATCATATATGGGGCCCATTATACACTGGAGCATTATAAATGGGGCCCATTACATATGGAGCATTATATAGGCCCATCATACACTGGACCATCATCCATGGGGCCCATCATATGCTGGAGCATCATATGGGGCCCATTATATATGGAGCATTATATAGGCCCATTATACACTGGAGCATCATCCATGGGGCCCATCATACACTGGAGCATTATAAATGTGGCCCATCATACACTGGAGCATCATATATGGGGCCCATTATACACTGGAGCATTATAAATGGGGCCCATTACATATGGAGCATTATATAGGCCCATCATACACTGGACCATCATCCATGGGGCCCATCATATGCTGGAGCATCATATGGGGCCCATTATATATGGAGCATTATATAGGCCCATCATACATGGGAGCATCATGCATGGGGCCCATCATACACTGGAGCATTACAAATGTGGCCCATCATACACTGGAGCATCATATACGGGGCCCATTATACACTGGAGCATTATAAATGGGGCCTATTACATATGGAGCATTATACAGGCCCATCATACACTGGACCATCATCCATGGGGCCCATCATATACTGGAGCATCATATGGGGCCCATTATATATGGAGCATTATATAGGCCCATCATACACTGGAGCATCATGCATGGGGCCCATCATACACTGGAGCATCATATACGGGCCCATTATACACTGGAGCATTATAAATGGGGCCCATTAAATATGGAGCATTATACACTGTTTGAATAATTATTAGGCAAGTTGTATTTGAGAGGATTATTTTTATTATTGAACAACTATGTTCTCAATCGACCCAAAAGACTCATAAATATCAAAGATTAAGATTTTTGTAAGTTGGAGTGTTTTTTTTTTTTTATTTGGCTTTCTTAGGAGGATATCTGTTCCTGCAGGTAAGGGGGGGTTCACATTGCATTAGGGGCCATCCGTTAAACGCATCCGTTCATAGCAGCACTAACGCTATGTAACGGATGCGTTAACGCACCCATTGCCCTCCATTATAATAACACATCCTAACGCATGCCAAATTCAGCATGCGTTAGGCGATTATGCATTAATTTCTGAAGGACCTCGAATGCTGTTTGCAGCGTTTCGCTGTGCATAGACCTGTATGGCTAACGCATGGTAGCGCATGGTAGCAAAATGCTACCATGCGTTAGCGCATACGTTAGCGCTAGGGGTATGAAGATGTCCAAAATGACATCAGCGTTAGCGCATCCATTTAACGGATCCGTTAAACGGATGCCCCTAATGCAATGTGAACCTAGCCTAACTATTACTGTGCAGAATTATTTGGCAACTTAATAAAAACCAAATATATACCCATCTCACTTGTTTATTTTCACCAGGTAAACCAATATAACACAAAATTTAGAAATAAACATTTCTGACATTCAAAAACCAAAAAAAAAAGCAGTGACCAACATAGCCACCTTTCTTTACGATGACACTCAAAAGCCTTCCATCCATAGATTCTGTCAGTTGCTTGATCTGTTTACGATCAACATTGCGTGCAGCAGCCACCACAGCCTCCAGACACTGCTCCGAGAGGTGTAATGTTTTCCCTACCTGTAGATCTCACATTTTATGAGGGACCACAGGTTCTCTATGGGGTTTAGATCAGGTGAACAAGGGGGCCATGTCATTATTTTATCTTCTTTTAGACCTTTACTGTGCAGCCACACTGTGGAGTATTTGGATGCCTGTGATGGAGCATTGTCCTGCATGAAAATCATGTTTTTCTTGACCGATACCGACTTCTTCCTGTACCACTGCTTGAAGAAGGTGTCTTCCAGAAACTGGCAGTAGGTCTGGGAGTTGAGCTTCACTCCATCCTCAACCTGAAAAGGTCCCACAAGTTCTTCTTTGATGATACCAGCCCATACCAGTACCCCACCTCCACCTTGCTGGCGTCTGAGTCGAAGTGGAGCTTTCTGCCCTTTACTGAACCAGCCTCGGGCCCATCCATATGGCTCATCAAGAGTCACTATCATTTAATCAGTCCATGAAATCTTAGAAAAATCAGTCTTAACATATTTCTTGGCCCAGTCTTGACGTTTTATCTTATGTTTCTTGTTCAAAGGTGGTCGTTTTTCAGCCTTCCCTACCTTGGCCATGTCTGTTGTGAATGTGCTAAAAATGATTTCGGAGCAGAGGCTCCATCTGGTGGTTACTGACAGTACTGAACCTTTCAGCGAGGAATGGCAATCTGGGATCACGGACTGGTCTGATATAAGGGAGGTTCCCTCCCATGATGGTTGCCGGTGATCAATTGTTCTTGTCTCAATTGTGGTTCCTGGTTCATTTGGAAGCTTGCTGAGTCTTGCCTGCATCTTCTGCTATCAGATAAGATATTTTCGTGCTTGCTTTTTGCATTGTTCCCTGCACTTCTGTGGAGGTCAGCCAGGTCGCCTCCGGGGGGCTTGTGCTCCTCTCAGTTTATCTGGACCCACTGTTGTTTGTTCATTTGCTTTTTCCTGTTTCTTCAGTGGCTGCGTCTTAGTTTTGTTACACCAGAGAACTGATTTAGGTGGTAGAGGTCGTGTGATCTCAGATGTTTTTGCTATCAGTAGAGTTGGTATTTTTTAGGGTTTTTTTGGATTGCAGTGAGTATCCTTTCCTGTACTTTTCTGTCTAGACAGATAGGGCCCCACCGTTTGCTCATTCTATTTTCTGTCTGTGTCCGTGCATCTTCTTGTCTAACCGCCATTACATGTTTGGGGGCTTCCTATTTTCTTTGGGGATCTGCTCCGGGGCAGATAGCTTTCATCTTTCTGCCTTTAGGTGTAGCTATCTCTCAGGCTGTGACGAGGCGTCTAGGATCAACGTAGGAACGCTCCACGGCTACCTCTAGTTGTGTGGTTAGTTCTGGTTACTGCAATCCAATAGGTTCCAGCCTCTCTGGTGTATTGCCGTTTTTTCTCACTTTCCTCAGCTACCAAAACATAACAGTATCACCGGCCAAAACTGAAAATTATATGGTACTCACAGAAGGGAAAAATAGTGTGGGAAAAAAAAATTGTCAGAGTTGTCAGAGATTTTTTTTTTTTTTTTTCCCTGTTTGTTGCATTTTTTTTCCCTCTTTTTCTCTGGGTGCTGAGGAGGATTTTTTTTTTCTCTCAATGGAGCTTGCACAGTTGTCTGGCCATGTGGATCAACTTGCCACTGAGGTTCAGAGTATTGCTACCTATCTTGCTGGGTTGCCGGTTGTGGAACCTAGGATTCCCATGCCAGATTTGTTTTTGGGGGATCGGGCTAAATTTCTGAATTTCAACAATAACTGTAAGTTGTTTTTTGCCTTAAAGCCTAAGTCCTCAGGGAACGCAGCACAGCAGGTTCAAATTGTCATCTCTCTCCTGCGCGGCGATCCTCAGGATTGGGCTTTTTCCCTGACACCTGGGGATCCTGTTTTGAATGATATTGATGCATTTTTTCTGGCTCTGGGGTTATTGTACGATGAACCTAATGTTACTGATCAAGCTGAAAAAACCTTGTTGGCATTAAATCAGGGTCTTGAAGACGCTGAGTTGTACTGTCAGAAATTCCAAAAGTGGGCAGTCCTGACCAAATGGAATGATGATGCTTTGGCAGCCCTTTTTCGGAAGGGGCTGTCAGAGAATGTAAAGGATGTTATAGAGGGATTCCCTGCTCCCTCTGGTCTCAATGATTCTATGTCATTGGCTATTCAAATTGACAGACGTTTGCGTGAGCGCAGAGGTATGCGTGAGATAGTGTTGCCTTGTGAGCCAGCTTCTGAGCCCATGCAGTGTGATAGAGTGACTTCTGGGGCACAGCGTCATGAGTTTCAAAAGCGAAATGGGTTATGTGTCTACTGTGGTGACGCCTCTCATGCTATTTCCGTCTGCCTTAAATGGGGAAGACATTTTGCACGCTCAGTTGTCTTGGGTAGTGTTCAGACTAAATTTCTGTTGACTATTACCCTGATTTGCTCCCTGTCCACATTTTCTGCTCAGGCTTTTGTTGATTCAGGAGCAGCTATTAACCTGATGGATTTTGACTTTGCCATACGTTGTGGGTTTCCCATGATACCCCTGCGGAAGACTATTCCCCTACTGGGCATTGAATCTACCCCTTTGGCGGAGAATAAACCCCAGTTTTCTACTCAGGTGATAATGACGGTTGAACCAGATCATCAGGAGAGTTGCAAATTTCTGGTGCTGTATAATCTGCATGACATTATTGTACTAGGTTTCCCTTGGTTACAGTCTCATAATCCTGTTTTGGATTGGAAATCTGTGTCTGTGATCAGTTGGGGCTGCCAATGTGTTAATGCCGACACTCCTGTTTTTTCTGCCTCTCCCCAGTCTCAGGATGTTCCTGACTTTTTGACTGATTTTTCGGATGTATTTAGTGAAAGTAAATCTGCACCCCCTCACAGGAGCTATGATTGCGCTATTGAATTAGTGCCTGGTGGTAAATTTCCTAAAGGTCGCCTTTTTAACTTGTCTGTACCTGAACACGATGCTATGCGATCTTATATCAAAGAGTCATTGGAGAAGGGTCATATCAGACCATCCTCTTCACCCTTGGGTGCCGGTTTTTTCTTTGTGGCCAAAAAGGATGGTTCATTGAGGCCATGTATTGATTATCGTCTCTTGAATAAGATCACTGTGAAGTATCAATATCCGTTACCCTTGATTTCTGACCTGTTTTCCAGGGTGAAAAGTGCTAGTTGGTTTACCAAGCTTGACCTCAGGGGGGCGTATAACCTTATTCGCATTAAGCACGGGGATGAATGGAAGACGGCGTTTAATACCCCAGAGGGGCATTTTGAGTACCTAGTGATGCCCTTTCGGCTCACTAATGCTCCTTCCGTCTTCCAATCCTTCATGAATGATATTTTCAGGGATTTTGTGGATAAATTTCTGATTGTTTATTTGGATGATATCTTGATTTTTTCCAATGACTGGGACTCTCATGTGAAACATGTTAGGACTGTGTTCCAGATTTTGAGAGAGAATGCACTGTATGTGAAGGGATCAAAGTGTCTTTTTGGCGTACAGAAGGTCTCATTTCTGGGATTCATTTTGTCTCCGTCTGTTATTGAAATGGACCCGGTCAAGGTTTAGGCCATCTGTGATTGGGTCCAACCTACTTCATTAAAGGCTCTTCAGAGATTTTTGGGTTTTGCCAATTTTTATCGTAAATTTATTGGTAATTTCTCCGGTATTGTTAAACCATTGACTGATTTGACCAAAAAGGGTTCTGATGTGGTGAATTGGCCTCCTGAGGCAGTCTCTGCGTTTCAGGAACTTAAGCAGAGATTCACTTCTGCTCCTGTTCTACGGCAGCCTGATGTTTCTCTACCATTTCAGGTGGAGGTTGATGCCTCTGAAATTGGGGCAGGTGCCGTTTTGTCCCAAAGAGATCCAGAGACCTCTAAGAATAACCCTTGTGCCTTTTTCTCTCGAAAATTTTCTCCAACTGAACGTAATTATGACGTGGGTAATCGGGAGTTATTGGCCATGAAGTGGGCCTTTGAAGAGTGGAGACATTGGCTGGAAGAAGCCAAACATCAGGTGGTGATCCTCACGGACCATAAGAATCTGGTTTATCTCGAATCAGCCAAGCGACTTAATCCTAGACAGGCCAGGTGGGCCTTGTTTTTCACACGTTTTAATTTTGTGGTTTCTTTTCTTCCTGGCACTAAGAATGTTAAGGCGGATGCCCTCTCGAGGAGTTTCTTTGCGGACTCTCCTGAGTTATCTGATCCTACTGTTATTTTGAAAAAGGGTGTAGTTCTTTCCGCCATCTCGCCCAATTTGAGACTGGCTCTGGAAGGGTGTCAGGAGGATAAACCCGAGCGCTGCCCTATTGGGAAATTGTTTGTCCCAGACCAGTGGAAGAAGAGTGTGATGTCTGAGATTCATTGTTCCGCGTTGGCTGGTCATCCCGGGATTTTTGGTACCAGAGACTTGGTGAGTCGGTCCTTTTGGTGGCCTACTTTGTCTCGTGACGTCAGGGAATTTGTGCAGTCCTGTGGGACTTGCTCTCGCTCCAAGCCTTGCTCTCGCTCTAGTGGTTTGTTAATGCCATTACCTGTGCCCAAGAGGCCATGGACCCATATCTCTATGGATTTTATTTCCAACCTCCCTGTTTCTCAGAGAATGACCTGTTATGATTTGGTAGCTGAGGAGAGCAGGCAAAAAGGAAATACACCAGAGCAGTTGGAAACTATGAGATTGCAGTACCCTGACTAACCACCACAACTAGAGGCAGCCGTGGAGCGTTCCTACGTTGGTCCTAGACGCCTCGTCACAGCCTGAGAAACTAACTACACCTAAAGATAGAAAGAGGAAAGCTATCTGCCCCGGAGCAGATCCCCAAAGAACATAGAAAGCCCCCAAACATGTAATGGCGGTTAGACAAGAAGAAATACTGACACAGACAGAAAATAGTATGAGCAAACGTTGGGGCCCAAACTTACTAAATAGAAAAGGATAGGAAGGGCACTTACTGCAATCCCAAAAAACCCTGAAAAGCACCAACTCTACTAATTTCAAAAACACCTGAGATCACACGACCTCTACCACCTAAATTAGTTCTCTGGTGTAACCAAAAACAAAACAGCAGCCACTGAAAAAACTGGAAAAAGCAAATGTACAAACATCAGTGGCTGAACTGAACTGAGAGGGCAAAAGCCCCCAGAGGGGACCCTGAAGGCCCCCACAGAAGTGCAGGACAAAATGCAAAAATCAAGCACAAAAACAAAAAGAAGAAAATGTCTTATCTGTTAGCAGGAGATTCAGACACGACACAGCAGGCTACCAAGGAAACAGGAATCAAGGATTGAGACCAGAACAATTGATCACCGGCAACCCTGATGGAAGGCGACTCCCTTATATAAGACCAGTCAGTAACACCTGATTCCCAATCCTCACAATCTTCACTGGACAGTCCAGTACCGTTTGTAACCACCAGAGGGAGCTTCTGCTCAGAACTCATTTCCAGCCTATTCACAACAGTACCCCCCTTGAGGAGGGGTCACTGAACCCTCATTTGAGCAACCAGGTCGGTCAGGATGAGTTCTATGATACGCACGGATGAGTCTCCTAGCATGGATGTCCGAAGCAAACACCCAAGAATTGTCTTCCTGACCATAACCTCTCCATTTAACCAAATACTGGAGTTTCCGTCTAGAAAAACGAGAATTCAATATTTTCTCAACCACATACTCCAGATTGCCCTCAACCAAAACAGGGTCAGGAGGCACAGTAGTAGGAACCACTGGCTCAACAAACCTCTTCAACAAGGACTTGTGGAACACGTTATGGATCTTAAATGTCCCTGGAAGAAGCAAACGAAAAGAAACAGGATTAAGAATCTCCATGATCTTATAAGGTCCAATGAACCTAGGCTTAAATTTAGGAGATGCCACTCTCATAGGAATATTTCTTGAGGACAACCAGACCAAGTCCCCCACTTTAAACCGAGGACCATCAGTCCTATGCCGGTTAGCAAACCGCTGGGCCCTCTCCTGAGAGAGGGACAACCTCTCCACTACCTGGTCCCAAATCTGCTGCATACGCTCCACAACAGAGTCAACACCTGGACAGACAGAAGCCTCCGTCTGTCCTGAAGAAAATCGAGGATGAAACCCAGAATTACAGAAAAATGGAGACATCAAAGTGGCAGAGCTAGCCCTATTATTAAGAGCAAACTCAGCCAAAGGCAAAAAAGAGACCCAGTCATCCTGATCAGCAGACACAAAGCATCTTAGATAAGTTTCCAATGTCTGGTTTGTTCTCTCAGTTTGACCATTGGTCTGAGGATGAAACGCCGAGGAGAAAGACAATTGAACACCAATTTTAGAACAAAAGGTCCTCCAAAATCTGGAAACAAACTGAACTCCTCTGTCAGACACAATGTTCTCAGGAATGCCGTGTAAACGAACCACGTGCTTAAGGAACAAAGGCACCAATTCAGAGGAGGAAGGCAACTTAGGTAATGGCACAAGATGTATCATCTTGGAAAACCTATCGCAAATCACCCAGATGACGGTCATTCTCTGAGAAACAGGGAGGTCGGAAATGAAATCCATAGAGATATGGGTCCATGGTCTCTTGGGCACAGGTAATGGCATCAACAAACCACTAGAACGAGAGCAAGGCTTGGAGCGAGAGCAAGTCCCGCAGGACTGCACAAACTCCCTGACATCACGAGACAAGGTAGACCACCAAAAGGACCGACTAACCAAGTCTCTGGTACCAAAAATTCCGGGATGACCGGCCAACGTGGAACAATGAATCTCAGACATTACACTCTTTTTCCACTGGTCCGGGACAAACAATTTCCCAACAGGGCAGCGCTCGGGCTTATCCTCCTGACACCCCTCCAGAGCCAGTCTCAAATTGGGCGAGATGGCGGAAAGAACTACACCCTCTTTCAAAATAACAGAAGGATCAGATAACTCAGGAGAGTCCGCCAGGAAACTCCTCGAGAGGGCATCCGCCTTAACATTTTTAGTGCCAGGAAGAAATGAAACCACAAAATTAAAACGTGTGAAAAACAAGGCCCACCTGGCCTGTCTAGGATTAAGTCGCTTGGCAGATTCCAGATAAACTAGATTCTTATGGTCCGTAAGGACCACCACCTGATGTTTGGCTCCCTCCAGCCAATGTCTCCACTCTTCAAAAGCCCACTTCATGGCCAATAACTCCCGATTACCCACGTCATAATTACGTTCAGTGGGAGAAAATTTTCGAGAGAAAAAGGCACAAGGGTTACTTTTAGAGGTCTCTGGATCTCTTTGGGACAAAACGACACCTGCCCCAATTTCAGAGGCATCAACCTCCACCTGAAATGGTAGAGAAACATCAGGCTGCCGTAGAACAGGAGCAGAAGTGAATCTCTGCTTAAGTTCCTGAAATGCAGAGACTGCCTCAGGAGGCCAATTCACCACATCAGAACCCTTCTTGGTCAAATCAGTTAATGGTTTAACAATAACAGAGAAATTACCAATAAATTTACGATAAAAATTGGCAAAACCCAAGAATCTTTGAAGAGCCTTTAATGAAGTAGGCTGGACCCAATCACAGATGGCCTGAACCTTGACCGGGTCCATTTCAATAACAGATGGGGACAAAATGAATCCCAGAAACCACTGTTGTGAATAGGCTGGAAATGAGTTCTGAGCAGAAGCTCCCTCTGGTGGTTACAAACGGTACTGGACTGTCCAGTGAAGATTGTGAGGATTGGGAATCAGGTGTTACTGACTGGTCTTATATAAGGGAGTCGCCTTCCCATCAGGGTGGCCGGTGATACTGTTATGATTTGGTAGCTGAGGAGAGCAGGCAAAAAGGAAATACACCAGAGCAGTTGGAAACTATGAGATTGCAGTACCCTGACTAACCACCACAACTAGAGGCAGCCGTGGAGCGTTCCTACGTTGGTCCTAGACGCCTCGTCACAGCCTGAGAAACTAACTACACCTAAAGATAGAAAGAGGAAAGCTATCTGCCCCGGAGCAGATCCCCAAAGAACATAGAAAGCCCCCAAACATGTAATGGCGGTTAGACAAGAAGATGCACGGACACAGACAGAAAATAGAATGAGCAAACGGTGGGGCCCTATCTGTCTAGACAGAAAAGTACAGGAAAGGATACTCACTGCAATCCAAAAAAACCCTAAAAAATACCAACTCTACTGATAGCAAAAACATCTGAGCTCACACGACCTCTACCACCTAAATTAGTTCTCTGGTGTAACCAAAAACAAAACAGCAGCCACTGAAAAAACTGGAAAAAGCAAATGTACAAACATCAGTGGCTGAACTGAACTGAGAGGGCAAAAGCCCCCAGAGGGGACCCTGAAGGCCCCCACAGAAGTGCAGGACAAAATGCAAAAATCAAGCACAAAAACAAAAAGAAGAAAATGTCTTATCTGTTAGCAGGAGATTCAGACACGACACAGCAGGCTACCAAGGAAACAGGAATCAAGGATTGAGACCAGAACAATTGATCACCGGCAACCCTGATGGGAAGGCGACTCCCTTATATAAGACCAGTCAGTAACACCTGATTCCCAATCCTCACAATCTTCACTGGACAGTCCAGTACCGTTTGTAACCACCAGAGGGAGCTTCTGCTCAGAACTCATTTCCAGCCTATTCACAACAATGACCGTTATCTGGGTAATCTGTGATAGGTTTTCCAAGATGATACATCTTGTGCCATTACCTAAGTTACCTTCCTCCTCCGAATTGGTGCCTTTGTTCCTTCAGCACGTGGTTCGGTTACATGGCATTCCGGAGAACATTGTGTCTGACAGAGGAGTCCAGTTTGTTTCCAGATTTTGGAGGACATTTTGTTCTAAACTTGGTGTTCAATTATCTTTCTCCTCTGCTTTTCATCCTCAGACCAATGGACAAACTGAGAGAACAAACCAGACATTGGAGACTTATCTGAGATGCTTTGTGTCTGCTGATCAAGATGACTGGGTCTCTTTTTTGCCTTTGGCTGAGTTTGCTCTTAATAATAGGGTTAGCCCTGCCACCTTGATGTCTCCATTTTTCTGCAATTTTGGGTTTCACCCTCGATTTTTCTTCGGGACAGGCGGAGGCTTCTGTCTGTCCGGGTGTTGACTCTGTTGTGGAGCGAATGCAGCAGATTTGGGACCAGGTAGTGGAGAGGTTGTCTCTCTCTCAGGAGAAGGCCCAACGGTTTGCCAACCGGCATAGGACTGATGGTCCTCGGTTTAAAGTGGGGGACTTGGTTTGGTTGTCCTCAAGAAATATCCCTATGAGGGTTGCATCTCCAAAGTTTAAGCCTAGGTTCATTGGACCTTATAAGATCATGGATATTCTTAATCCTGTTTCCTTCCGTTTGCTTCTTCCAGGGACATTTAAGATCCATAACGTGTTCCACAAGTCCTTATTGAAGAGGTTTGTCGAGCCAATGGTTCCTGTGGCTGCGCCTCCTGACCCTGTTTTGGTTGAGGGCAATCTGGAGTATGTGGTGGAGAAAATATTGGATTCTCGTTTTTCTAGACGGAAACTCCAGTATTTTGTTAAGTGGAGAGGTTATGGTCAGGAGGACAATTCTTGGGTGTTTGCTTCGGACATCCATATTAGGAGACTGATGCGTGCCTATCACCGAGCTCATCCTGATCGACCTGGTTGCACAAGTGAGGGTTCGGTGACCCCTCCTCAAGGGGGGGTACTGTTGTGAATGTACTAAAAATGGTTTCTGAGCAGAGGCTCCCTCTGGTGGTTACTGACAGTACTGAACCTTTCAGCGAGGAATGGCAATCTGGGATCACGGACTGGTCTGATATAAGGGAGGTTCCCTCCCATGATGGTTGCCGGTGATCAATTGTTCTTGTCTCAATTGTGGTTCCTGGTTCATTTGGAAGCTTGCTGAGTCTTGCCTGCATCTTCTGCTATCAGATAAGATATTTTCTGCTTTTATTTTTGTGCTTGCTTTTTGCATTTTTCCCTGCACTTCTGTGGAGGTCAGCCAGGTCCCCTCCGGGGGCTTGTGCTCCTCTCAGTTTATCTGGAGCCACTGTTGCTTGTTCATTTGCTTTTTCCTGTTTCTTCAGTGGCTGCGGCTTGGTTTTGTTACACCAGAGAACTGATTTAGGTGGTAGAGGTCGTGTGATCTCAGGTGTTTTTACAATCAGTAGAGTTGGTATTTTTCAGGGGGTTTTTTTGGATTGCAGTGAGTATCCTTTCCTGTATTTTTCTGTCTAGACAGATTGGGCCCCACCGTTTGCGCATTCTATTTTCTGTCTGTGTCCGTGCATCTTCTTGTCTAACCACCATTACATGTTTGGGGGCTTCCTATTTTCTTTGGGGATCTGCTCCGGGGCAGCTAGCTTTCATCTTTCTGCATTTAGGTGTAGCTATCTCTCAGACTGTGACGAGGCGTCTAGGATCAACGTAGGAACGCTCCACGACTACCTCTAGTTGTGTGGTTAGTTCTGGTTTCTGCAATCCAATAGGTTCCAGCCTCTCTGGTGTATTGTCATTTTTGCTTACTCTCCTCAGCTACCAAAACATAACACATGTCCCTGAGTATGGCACACCTTGTGCTTTTTGATACTCCAGTAACGTTGCAGCTCCGAAATATGGCAAAACTGGTGGCAAATGGCATCTTGCAGCTTCACGCTTGATTTTGCTCAATTCATGGGCAGTTATTTTGAGCCTTTTTTTTATAAACACTCTTCTTGCGACCCTGTTGGCTATTTGCCATGAAACGCTTGATTGTTCAGTGATCACGCTTCAAAAGTTTGGCAATTTCAAGACTGCTGCATCCCTCTGCAAGACATCTCACAATTTTTGACTTTTCAGAGTCCGTCAAATCTCTCTTCTGACCCATTTTGCCAAAGGAAAGGAAGTTGCCTAATAATTAAGCACACCTTATATAGGGTGTTGATGTCATTACACCACACCCCTCCTCATTACAGAGATGGAAATCACCTGATTTACATAATTGGCAGTTGGCTTTCAAGCCTATACAGCTTGGAGCAGGACAACATGTATAAAAAGGATGATGTGATCAAAATACTCATTTGCCTAATAATTCTGCACACAGTGTACAGTGATGGACAAAAGTTTTGAGAATGACACAAATATTAATTTTTACAAAGTCTACTGCTTCACTTTTTCTAATGGCAATTTGCATATACTCCAGAATGTTATAAAGAGTGATCAGCTTAACAGCAATTACTTGCAAAGTCAATATTTGGCTAGAAAATGAACTTTATCTCCCAAAACACATTTCAACATCATTGCAGCCCTGCCTTAAAAGGACCAGCTAACCTCTTTTCAGTGATTGCTCCATTAACACAGGTGTGGGTGTTGATGAGGACATGGCTGGAGATCAATCTGTCATGATTAAGTAAGAATGACACCACTGGACACTTTAAAAGGAGGCTGGTGCTTGCCATCATTGTTTCTCTTCTGTTAACCATGGTTATCTCTAAAGAAACACGTGCAGTCATCATTGCAATGCACAAAAATGGCCTAACAGGGAAGAGTATCGCAGCTAGAAAGATTGCACCTCAATCAACAATCTATCACATCATCAAGAACTTCAAGGAGAGAAGTTCCATTGTTGCCAAAAAGGCTCCAGGGCGCCCAAGAAAGACCAGCAAGCGTCAGGACCGTCTCTTAAAAGTGTTTCAGCTGCGGGATCGGGCTACCAGCAGTGCAGAGCTTGCTCAGGAATGGCAGCAGGCAGGTGTGAGTGCATCTGCACGCACTGTGAGGCGGAGACTCTTGGAGCAAGGCCTGGTCTCAAGGAGGGCAGCAAAGAAGCCACTTCTCTCCAGAAAAAACATCATGGACAGACTGATATTCTGCAAAAGGTACAGGCAAACAAAAAACAAGAAACAAATATCCTAAAATAAAACAAAATAAAAAATATATTGCAAAACATGCATGAAGTTGTAATAATAATAAAAAGGGTATTTGGTAAACATAATTTTGATCAAAAGAATGTACAAGCCATCCCGCCACGTCAAGGCAACCCTTTGTGGGACGGTCCTACTCTAATATTAAAAACCTTTCCACTTGTCAAGTGACGTAAATGTGAACAAGGCAGAGGGACTGAACCCACCAGTTGAAGCATAGGCCAGACAGGATGGATTTTTCAGCTCAAAAGCAGGGCGGTCACACCCTTATATGCACAAAATGCACTGAGAACTAAATGAAAAACTGGGTCTGAACTGAAAAAGTAAGTTGATGTGTATGCAAAATGTAAATGCATATCAAACACATGACCATTAAACAGAGAAAACAAAAAACAAGAAACAAATATCCTAAAATAAAACAAAATAAAAAATATATTGCAAAACATGCATGAAGTTGTAATAATAATAAAAAGGGTATTTGGTAAACATAATTTTGATCAAAAGAATGTACAAGCCATCCCGCCACGTCAAGGCAACCCTTTGTGGGACAGTCCTACTCTAATATTAAAAACCTTTCCACTTGTCAAGTGACGTAAATGTGAACAAGGCAGAGGGACTGAACCCACCAGTTGAAGCATAGGCCAGACAGGATGGATTTTTCAGCTCAAAAGCAGGGCGGTCACACCCTTATATGCACAAAATGCACTGAGAACTAAATGAAAAACTGGGTCTGAACTGAAAAAGTAAGTTGATGTGTATGCAAAATGTAAATTCATATCAAACACATGACCATTAAACAGAGAAAACAAAAAACAAGAAACAAATATCCTAAAATAAAACAAAATAAAAAATATATTGCAAAACATGCATGAAGTTGTAATAATAATAAAAAGGGTATTTGGTAAACATAATTTTGATCAAAAGAATGTACAAGCCATCCCGCCACGTCAAGGCAACCCTTTGTGGGACAGTCCTACTCTAATATTAAAAACCTTTCCACTTGTCAAGTGACGTAAATGTGAACAAGGCAGAGGGACTGAACCCACCAGTTGAAGCATAGGCCAGACAGGATGGATTTCTCAACTCAAAAGCAGGGCGGTCACACCCTTATATGCACAAAATGCACTGAGAACTAAATGAAAAACTGGGTCTGAACTGAAAAAGTAAGTTGATGTGTATGCAAAATGTAAATGCATATCAAACACATGACCATTGTTTTCTCTGTTTAATGGTCATGTGTTTGATATGCATTTACATTTTGCATACACATCAACTTACTTTTTCAGTTCAGACCCAGTTTTTCATTTAGTTCTCAGTGCATTTTGTGCATATAAGGGTGTGACCGCCCTGCTTTTGAGTTGAGAAATCCATCCTGTCTGGCCTATGCTTCAACTGGTGGGTTCAGTCCCTCTGCCTTGTTCACATTTACGTCACTTGACAAGTGGAAAGGTTTTTAATATTAGAGTAGGACTGTCCCACAAAGGGTTGCCTTGACGTGGCGGGATGGCTTGTACATTCTTTTGATCAAAATTATGTTTACCAAATACCCTTTTTATTATTATTACAACTTCATGCATGTTTTGCAATATATTTTTTATTTTGTTTTATTTTAGGATATTTGTTTCTTGTTTTTTGTTTTCTCTGTTTAATGGTCATGTATTTGATATGCATTTACATTTTGCATACACATCAACTTACTTTTTCAGTTCAGACCCAGTTTTTCAAAAGGTACAGGCAGTGGACTGCTGAGGACTGGGGTAAAGTTATTTTCTCTGATGAATCCCCTTTTCGATTGTTTGGGACATCAGGAAAACGCCTCATTCGGAGAAGACAAGGTGAGCGCTACCACCAGTCTTGTCTCATGTCAACTGTTAAGCATCCTGAAACCATTCATGTGTGGGGTTGCTTCTCAGCCAAGGGAATCGGTTCTCTCACAGTCTTGCCTAAAAACATAGCCATGAATAAAGAATGGTACCAGAATGTCCTCCAAGAGCAACTTCTCCCAACCCTCCAAGAGCAGTTTGGCGATCAACAATGCCTTTTCCAGCATGATGGAGCACCTTGCCATAAAGCAAAGGTGATAACTAAATGGCTCAGGGAACAAAACATAGAGATTTTGGGTCCATGGCCTGGAAACTCCCCAGATCTTACTCCCATTGAGAACTTGTGGTCAATCATCAAGAGACGGGTGGACAAACAAAAACCTAAAAATTCTGACAAAATGAAAGCATTGATTGCGCAAGAATGGACTGCTATCAGTCAGGATTTGGTCCAGAAGTTGATTGAGAGCATGCCAGGGAGAATTGCAGAGGGTCAACACTGCAAATATTGACTTGCTGCATTAACTCATTCTAACTTTCAATATAAGCTTTTGTTACTCATATGTTTGCAATTATATTTCTGTCTGTGATAAAAACATCTGTCAAACACACATAAAAACCAGAGGGCAGCAGATCATGTGAAAATATAATATTTGTGTCATTCTCAAAACTTTTGGCCATGACTGTATAGGCCCATCATACACTGGAGCATCATCCATGGGGCCCATCATATACTGCAGTATCATATGGGGCCCATTATATATGGATCATTATATAGGCCCATCATACACTGGAGCATCATCCATGGGGCCCATCATATACTGGAGCATCATATGGGGTTCATTATTTATGGGGCATCATATAGGGTATGGAGCATCATATGGAGCACATGAGGCCTATTCTGTATGGATCATTATATGGAGCCCATTCTGTATGGAGCAATATATGGGGCCCATCATATACTGTATGGAGCTTTATATGCGACTCCTTATACTGTATGGAGCAATATGTGGGGCTCATTGTACTCTATGGGGACCATCCTATACTGTATGGCACATTACATGGGGACAATCATATACTGTAGCATTATGTGGAGCTCATCATATACTGTATGGAACATTATATGAGACCAGTTATTCTGTATGGAGCAATATATATTTGTGGTATGTGTTAAAGGGGCCCACTGACACTTTTTCGCCCGGGGCACACGAAAACCAGGAGCCAGCCCTACCCGCCCCCACAAGTTTAGCCAAATAACCCCCAGTTTTCAATGCGTAACTATTAGTATAAAGTTAATTAAGGTTGCCAAGCTTAAGTAATAAGAATTTATGTTGTTGGCATTGAAATGGGCACTGTAGGTGTGTTTACTGTCCTCCACTCCATGGCGACTTTGCTTCCCCATTGACTTGCATTGGGTTTCGTATTTCAATCGGACCCCCGACTTTTCCCTATAGTTGGCCGATTTCGTTCGACCCGACTTTTGAGAAAGTCGGGTTTCATGAAACCCGACTCGACCCTAAAAAAGGGAAAGTCGCTCATCTCTAGTAGTGATTGATGAATACTCTGTATCGCTCAAATTCCATGAAGTTACACCAGTTATTCAACCTAAGAATCAAGAACAAGAATCTCAATCACCAAACCCAGACACCGAAAAGGAAAACACTGAAGTAAGGATAAGCCCTGAAGCCACCAAGGAAGACACAGAAGAACCAAGTCAACCTCCAGTCAGGAGATCAGAAAGGCCAAACAAAGGTATCCCAGATAGATGCCTTTCTTATATGGTCAGAACACTTCCTGAACCAGAGCCACAGTCATGGCAAGATATGCAAAAACTGCCTGTCCACGAGAAACAGAAGTGAATAAATGCTGCTAATGAAGAGATGGAGTACCTTTACCAACTACAGACATGGGAGCTTACTGAGCTACCACATGGAAAAAGAGCTATCGGATGTAAGTGGGTCTTCTAAAACAAATATGACTCAGAAGGTAAAGTAGATGGGAGTTTTCTTCTCAATCAAAGTTCTAAAATTTCCGCAATCCTAAACCAGTTCGGAATGTCAGAAGCCAAAGGTGGGTCAACACCAATGGATCTGTCCTACTTAGAGTTGGAAGCAGAAAAAGATCTGCTACCCAGCAATGAGAGTTACAGACAAGCATTAGGGGCGCTTCTGTATATAGCAACAACAACAACTCGTCCGGATATCACAGCCACAGTCGGAATTCTCTGCCGACGTGTAAGCAAGCCACGCCAAAGAGACTGGAATGCAATTAAGAAAATTCTTCAATATCTTAAAGAAACTCAAAGGCTAAATCTTAAGATATCTGCATCAGGAGTAGTGTTGAGCGATACGATACTGCAAATATCGGGTATCGGCCGATATTAGCTGTATCGGGCTTTCGATTCCGAGTACCGATATTTTCGTCATATCGGATACCGGAATCGGATTTGTCACTGTCACTGTGAGTGTCCGTCGGTCGGGTCTGTCAGGAGTCAGCGGCACTTACCCGGCAGAAGATCTCCGGTGGTCACGTCCTGGACTGCTTGATGGCCGCCATTATCTTCTCCCTGGCGGTCACATGCAGTTTTTCGCGATAACTGCAGTGACTGCAGGGTAATCCCGGCCGTAAACCAGTCCGATGACGTCACCGCCGGGGAAGCAGGTAATCAGCTGTGCTGCGCCGGGATGACAGCCTCTGCCTGCCTGCCTCTGATGTCACTCTGATGTAGCAGAGCTGGATCGTCGTGGGACACTCGTTACTATGGACTGCGTCGGACAGGTGGTATACTGCTGTTTTTTTTTTTTCATTTTTCTACAGGAGATCGATGGCGTCGCAGGATGAGACTGTAATAAAAGTAATGAAAACTGTGTTGTTTTTTTTATTAAATTAAAAAACTTTTTTATGAACATTCACCCGTCCGGGTACATCAACAATTTAACTATTTACATACAGGGACCCTGTCCGGGTTATTTATAATTCTTTGGCAGGGGTGTTCCAGGTACCACCTGGTACTCTTCTGATGCTTGCCAAACATCCGAGACACCAAGGACCACCAGGACCTGATGACGTCGTGTGGCCTGTACAGTCAAGTCGTGACCCGCTATCTGTGTCTGTGTGGCCACCTCTTTCATCTCCCTCCGGGTCTGGAGCCCTATGTCCCGGACTGAACGAACCCCAGGGGGCCTAACAGGCGCCGGGTACGGGCCAGATATCATTATCATGTCCATAGCTGGGGCTGCTGAGGAGACCACTGAGGGAGGCTGGGGAGATTTACGGCGTGGGGTGGGCACTTGTGCAGAGGCCTGGATGTGGGAGGCTGAAGGCTCCGAGGGTCTCACAGGTTCCTGACACTCTGGGGACCAGGGGTCGCACCTGGTGACATTTAGGGCATACCATCCATTGTAACCCCAGTGTCGGGTGTAAGTTACCAAGTCTCCTGGCAACAGGTCCCTCCCCGGGTGTCCTTCTGGGAGGTGAGTCTCCACGTCCCGCCGGGTCACAAACACTTCTAAATAAAGTCCAGGCTCCTGGATGAAGCCCCAACCAGCTTTCAATTTAAAGCTCCGTACTGCACCCTTACGCCGCGGCTCCATCAGGGTTCCTTTATCTTTTCTCATCCGGTCCTTATCTGCCCGGTCCTTCTCGATGTGACGTTGGCGAAGCTTCTGGGATTCGCGCTGCTCCCTTTGTCGCTCGGCTTCTCTCTCCCGACGTCTCCACTCTTCCTCCTGACGCCGGTTGTAATTCTCCTCCACCAGCATCTCCATGTCTCCACCATCAAACTGCAGCCTACGATGTCCGGTTTGCGGCAGCTCTCCTGGCGCCCGACAGTCCTGGCGGCGCTCACCTGCGGAGGAAGCAGCCGGCTCTGGAACAGATGACAGTCGGGGCTCCGGTACAGACAGGTAGACCTCTGGTGCCTGCGCGGCCTCCTCCATGAGGACGGGTGTCGCTTCTTCTGTCTCAGCGACGGGGGCAGACAGCGGGATCTGGGGTGCTACCGGTGCAGCGTTTTTTGCAGGAACGGGTGCCTCCACTGCGACAACGTCAACCGGATCACATTGCAAGGGCTGGGATGCCTGCACGGACTCCTCTACTAGAACGGGTGCCTCACCATCCGGTACAGACACTTCAGGTAAGAGGGATTGGTGCCGCTCCAAGTTTAGTTTTAGGGCACGCCAGCTGGCTTCCATCCTGGCGACCTCCTCCCAGTGCCGGGCCAGGCCTCTTAGGGTATCCTCCGCTTCTTGCAGCATAGGAGGGTTTCCAGGCCGGGTGCCCAACGGTGGTTCTGTGGCGATCGGGTCGCTTCCGTGGGGGGAGAGCTCTGACTGCTCCATCCCTTCACACTTCTGCTCGTGTCCATTAGCCATCTCTGCCAAGTCACATGTGTCATTAGCATCTGGAGAGGGCCCCTCTTTTGTAGTGAGGCGGGACCTTCGTGTTAGTTTCCGCACACTGAGGAGGATGAGGAGGCGGAACTCAAGAGATGTGGGGCACGATCTTACATTGCAGTACCATTTAGAGTGGTCGGCCATCGTTTTCGCGCCACTGAGTGAGTGTACACCCACGAAGAGCACGCCCTTCTTCTTCACCAGTGCCTTGTCGTGACGCAGATATGGCGGAAAAATGGCAAATACATTCTCTGATGATTTTAGCAATTCTCAAGCACAAAACCAGTTCAATTCAGGCACACAGGACTCGCTTATAGCGAGCTACAGAATCCTGTTCATGATGCCCAAGTTGAGTCGCACAGAGCCAGAGGTTTTGGGGGTACTCGGCACCGAGCCCGTCGACTTCTATGGGGTATGTCACGGCTTTACCCGGCAATTGAATCAGAGTCTATTTTACTATGTAGAAGTGTATAAACTATAAATATATGTATATATATATGTCACAATGACATTTATATATATATATATATATGTATTCTATGTGTGTATATTTTGTGTTTACAACGAAAGAAAGTGTTTTTTTAGTTGCGATATTTTGTTCCCATAGACTTACATGGGACTTCCGGTATCGGAATCGGATATCGACGATATTTAGTGATATCGGCGATACCATTCCGATCCGATATTTTTAGATATCGAGCAGTATCGCTCAACACTAATCAGGAGATCTTACTCTCAGAGGTTATGTGGATGCCGATTGGGCTGGAGATTCAAGTGATCGAAATCAACTAACGGTTACTTGTTCAAGTTAGGAGAAAATTCAGTTTCTTGGTCCAGCAGAAAACAAGTGTCAGTCACATCATCTTCTACAGAAGTAGAATATATGTCTGCTGCTTATGCAAGTCAAGAAGTAATTTGGTTGAAACAACTTTGGGAAGATTTCGGCAAGCCATTAGTTCATCCAATAGTTATCTATGAGGATAACCAAAGATGCATTAAATTTTCCAGCAGTAAGAAAATTAATGCAATGACTAAGCACATTGACGTAAAACATCACCACTTACGTGACTTAGTGGAACGTGGTGTACTCGAGTTTGTTTATTGCGAGTCTGACAAGAGGAAAGCTGATGGTATGACAAAGCCATTATCAGGAGCCAAGTTTGTGGACTTCAGAACCGAAGTGGGACTAACAGGATAAGTAGTTTTTGACTGGGGATGTTGGAATATGTTTGGTGCAACAACTTCATTCCTGTCTATGAGTGTTTAGCTGCTAGATTTGTATGCTGTTTATATAGTTAGAGCAAAAAAACTCCCAGAGGCTCACACAGGGAGAGCATGTGACTGTATTTCCTGTTTTGCTGTGTCTGTGTATGAGAGAAGCAGCCTGCTGTAGATGCTGCACAGATAGAGACACACAAATGATTTATTCCTGATCTATTAATCTTATCATATATTTTTCCTGATTGTTTCTGAATAAAGAAGCTCTGTTGTCACACGCTTGGAGAGTGTCCTGAATAATCCGCTGCCAACAGTGGAGATCATCAGTATACTGTGTAGGGGGACAGTGTGAGGAGTGATTACAGTTTGAAGAGGGCAGCATGGTGGGCAGTATGAGGGCATAGTGTGAAAAGGGGCCCAGGATGGATATGGAGAGGGGACAGTGTGAAATGAAGGCACAATATGGAGAGGGGCTAGCATAGAGGGGTGACCGTGTGGAAATATGAAAAGTGTAATGGAACATTAGAGATGGAACAGCCATGGTATAGGCCATGGTTCATAATGGCAGATGGTGTGGCGGTTATTTCTGATTACGGTAGACATTGTGGAACAATGTACCATAGAAGGCTTATTTAGGGTCATAATATGGACAGATATTTTTATGTAGAGAGCATTTTAATAACACTCTTAAGGGTATGCCACACTGAACAATATCGCTAACGGGATCGCTAAAAAACGTCACTATTTAGCAATCCCGTTAGCGATGTTGTTCAGTGCGGCATCTGCCAGCGACGAGCTTCCTGCTGTGATCTCGCTCGTCGCTGGAATCGTTCCGGACCCTATTTTCTCGTCGGCGCTCCCGCTGGGTAAGTATATATCGCTAGTGTGGCACCTTTTCTTAGCGATTTAGCGGTACTTTTGTACCGCTAAAGTCGTTAAGAAGATCGCTAACGGCGATAGCGTCGTTAACTATATCGCTAAATGTGGCCGCACTTAGCGATATAGAAACAATCCCGCTAGCGATCGCATTAGTATGCGTCGTTATCGTGATCGCTAGCGGGATTGTTTAGTGTGGCAGTACCTTTATTTTTAAGGGCACAGTGTCTGGATGTGCTGCAAAAGACCAGAGAAGAGGGAGAGCTGTGGATGTGAAAAATCATCATGGCATCTAGACAAGGATGCAAAGAAAGTGACAACTCCAGAGAAGAAGTAATATATAAGGTACCTGGATGTAAATATTTATTTGTGATACTGACTAATTCTTATCAGTACTGTGGTTCCTGTATGGTCTGTAGTCTGATGATAGCTGTTAACAACTCCCAGTATCTCCTTACCATTGTTAAGGACATACAGGGAATTGTAGGTTCATGCAATACAATTGTTTATGAGGTTAACTTGATATTACAATAGACTGTTGTACCAAGCTTGGTCCTTGTATTCAAGTACTCTTGGTTCTGATCATGTATTCATGTACTTACGGTGGTTCTGGTGACATACAGTATGTATGTACTGATGGTGGTTCTGGTAACATATTATGTTACTGATGGTGGTTCTGGTGACGTAATCAACTACTGATGGTGGTTCTGATGACATATTATGTTACTGATGGGGGTTCTGGTGACGTAATCAAGTACTGATGGGGGTTCTGATGACATATTATGTTACTGATGGTGGTTCTGGTGACGTAATCAAGTACTGATGGTGGTTCTGCTGATGTATTTATATACTGATGAATGATATTTATAGTGCCATATTCATGTACTAGTCATGACTCAGAGTGCTCTAATTATGCACTGATGATGATTTTTTCTTCGTATTCATGTACTGGTGATGGTTCTGGTGATGAATATATCAATAGAATCATCATCACTACATGAATACAGCACCAAAATAACCATCATTACATGAATATGTCACCAGAACCAAAATACATCACTAGAACCAACATCAGTTTTGTGCAAGCTGTATTTGTCACATGACAGATGCAAAAACCATCAGACGTATACCTTTATTTATAAAGGGGGTTTGTTTATTTTCCATTAGGGTATTTGCTGGATATCTTAATTGAAACCAAACAGCCCAAATTATAGTTACACTTTATTCATTTCCTTAACTAGCCTTGCGTTCTACATTTAAAAGATAGGACATCAGGGTTGAATATCGCTATTTCTCCCCTGTATTGTGTAAATGGTCAGACAAAAATGATTGATTCCGTATCTAAGTTTGAAATTGCACTCTCTGTTAAGTCGCATTTCTAAAATACACCACTTTTTTTTAACTTTTCATAACTTTTTTTGTGAAAAAAGTAACAATTCTAATGGAAGTGGTCATAAGAGTTTGCTACCTATCTCATCGATGTTGAAGGGGGGATGTGAATTAGGGGTCCTGCCACTAGTCTCTTAGCCTTTCCTTTGCTTTGGGAGGGAAAGAGGGGGTGCTGCTGGCTTCATCTGCTTAGGGCAACAAAATGCTTTGCCCTGGCCCTGTCTAGTTCACCATGCCAAAAAGCCTCTGTGTGCACTATCACTCCTACCAATTCATCTTCCAACAGAACAAGTGGTTGGGCATCAGTGCTCTTAATCTTTTCGAATTGTGGGACATGGTCAGCTGGATGGAACCACGGCCAACAGTGTCATCCATAAACAGAAGTGATTGCTGCATGACTTGATGCTCAGACTGCTTGCCTGATTTGCAAGAGGGTGAGGTGGAACAGAGATTCCCATGAACTGTGGGTGCCATATCTGCGTTTTCAGTAGGGGATCAGGTGGAAGACAAAGCAAAGGGACTGAATGCACTCTTAGCCAAGCTAAAACCACCTCTACTTGTTATGGGCTCACCATTAGAGATGGGCGAACCCCTGGATGTTTGGGTCCAACAGGTTCAGCTGAACAGTTAAAAAAAAGTTTGGTTTGGGTACCAGAACAGTACCCGAGCCCAAACATGGACCTAATTCACTTGAATGGGGGGCCCGAACATTCAGTTTTTGCCATGCTGTCATGTGCATGACAGCTCGGCAAACACTGCCGCTGATCGGCAGTAAAATCATTACCGCCAGTCAGAAAGCCGTGGTTCCCATGCTATCAAATTACAGTGTGATCCTGCAGCTGTGATCGGAGGTAAACAGTTCACCTTTGTATTCTCCAATGACATCTAGACCACGGCTAAATAATGGAGAGGCGTATAAAAAAGACGCCTATCCATTACTAATCCTATAGTAATACAGCCAGTATAAAGTTTTTTATTTGAAATAAGAAAACACACTTTTACTTTTTTATTTAAAAATACAAACACAGTTACACTCACCTAACTCCCAATTCCACTGAAGTCCTTGTCTCCTGTTAAAAGAAAGTAAAAAATAAAAAACAACCATATCTCTCACCTGTATGGAGTTCTGTCCCATGCCGTAATCCATGTCTGGGATAAAGAGTTTTCAACCTGGATGGTGTCAAGATGCGACTGTCCAGGCTGATAACCACTGGGAGAATGAGCTGCTGCAAGCTCAGCCTCACTAACTAGCGGTGATGTCATCGAGGTTATCGCAGGTCTCTGAGGCTGCATTCCCAGCTGGGTTCCTGATCACTGCCAGCACAACGAGAAAAACTCTCACAGTGTAGCGGTGAATTCAATGCAGTTCATCGGGAGAAATTTCTCATTTTTCACGGTGAACTATCTGAGCTAAGCATTGCACCATGAGACATTTTTTCACTGTGCTAATCTCACTGAGGTCACCGTAGTTCAGGGGTGTTAGGTAAATATTTTTGTTGTTTATTATTTTTTGCTTTTTCACAGGAGACCATGGCTTCAGTGGAATGGGCGATAGGTGGAAATAACTGTGTTTGTTATTTTTAAATAAAAGAGTAAAAGTGTGTTTTTTAATTTCAAACAAAAGACATTTATTCTGGCTGTGTGTTTATTTATAATATAACTATAGGATTAGTAAGGATAAGCGTCTTATAGAAGCTTCTCCGTTACTAACTCGTGGGCTTGATGTCACTAGGCAATACAAAGGTGACATCAACCCCACAAATATGAACCAAAAATACAGGAGAACCTACGCAGTGTTTTTTTTAAATTGTTTATTTAGAGCGCAGGCTCCTACTGATGAATACTTTCATAAGCCTCTGCCTGCTCTTGTTATTAGCGGCAGCTGGCACAGACTGATGTGAGTAGTAGTCCCATCAGCCGATGCCAGTGACTGGAGGTAAACTTTTTACTCCAATCATATCTGTGGGCATTTGACAGTGTGGGAATTGCGGCTGTCTGATTGGTGAAATGAACTTACCAACGATCAGAGGCAGTGTTTGCCACGCTGTCATGCACATGCGCGAGAAACCCCCGGTGTTTGGGGTGCCAAACCCGAATAGTAACAGAGACTTTCTGGTGAAATCCATGCTGAACAGTAGGTGTTCGGTATGGACACCGAACTTTACTGTTCGGGTTATCCCATCTCTACTCACCATTCTTCCAATGGTACTCGGGCCTCTGATATTACACAGAATGCCCAGTCACCTGCTTGCAGCAGAGGAAGGTGTTTCATTTGGGCGTGTATCAGGCACAGATCGACCGGTGGCCTCTCTCTCCCTGCAGCACCTACACGAACAACATTACCATGTCTCTTATTTGATGCTGTCTTCTCTATTTTCAACCCAAAAAAACTGCAGAGTATTACACGGGCTGTAAATAGAGAGTGGCCAGCAGATTATTACACTGCCTGTTTTCAGAGTACCCCTCAAGCAATCAATAAAAAAAACTGTGTTGGCTAC
>JARQOD010007775.1:0-38110 GCA_033576555.1 Oophaga sylvatica
AAAGGGGGGAAGGGGGGGGTCCCCAAAAAATAAAGGTACACAGTGGGAGAGGGGCCCACAGAATTATATGACATTTGGGGGCCCACAAAAATAGAGATGAACCATGGGGAGGGGGCCCAAGGAAAAAAAGGGAACCAAGGGGGGGGGTCCCCGAAAATAGTGACACAGTGGGGGAGGGGGCCCACAGGAAAAATAAGGGACACAGTGGGGGGGGGCCCACAGAATAAAGGGTGACAAGTGGGGAGGGCCCACAGGAAAAAAGAGGTGACCAGTGGGGGGGGGCCCAAATAGAAAAGGTCCCACAGGGGGAAGGGGCCCACAGGAAATAAAGGTAACAAGAGGGGAGTGGCCCACAGAAAAATAGAGTTGAACAAGTGGGAAGGGGGCCCACAGGAAAAAAGTTAACCAATGGGAGGGCCCCAGGAAAAAGAGGGGGAATCAGGGGAGGGTGCCCAAAAAATGGGTAAAAGGGGGGAGGGCCACAGAAAATAGAACAAGTGGGGGAGTGGGCCACAAATTTAAAGGGGCAGTGGGGGGGGCCCAAAAGGAAAAAAAGGTAAACCCCAGTGGGGGGCCCACAAAAAGGTGACAGTGGGGGCCCACAGGAAAATAGAATAAACCAAGGGGGGGGCCCACAGAAAATAGAGTGAACCAAGGGGGGGGCCAGAACATGGGGAGAGGGCCCACAGGAAAATAAGGTGACACATGGGAAGGGGGCCCACAAAAATAGGGTGACAGTGGGGGAGGGGCCCACAAAAAATAAAGAACCATGGGGGGGGGCCCACAGAAAAAGAGGGAAACCAATGAAGGAGGGGGGCCAGAATATTGAGTACACATTTTGGGGGGGCCCACAGGAAAAAGGGGTGACACAGTGGGGGAGGGGCTCACAGGAAAAGAGATAAAACATGGGGGGGGGCCCGAAGGAAAATAAGAGTGAACAGTGGGGAGGGGGCCCACAAAATTGGGTGAAACAGTGGCAAAGGACACCAGAATTTTACATTTTCCCACGAAAACCCCTTTATTAAGGCGCGGTTGAATGCCACTGTCAATCTCTGACCCAGCATATCCACCTGCCAACATGCGTGCGCATCATTCACTCACTCCCGCCCCCATACGTGACCCGGGTCACCATGGGTTTTTCATACAGCCGGGGGTCAGCTTACTGTGGTAAATTCAAAGGAACGGTTATTTCTGCTATTTTGGAGCAGTGGCATAAGGACTCACTTAAAACCAGTGAAAAGTAAAAAAACGAATATTTTAAAAAAAAGTACAAAAATCAAAAAACCCCCCCTTTTCTCCCTTGAAAATAAAGATTTTAAAAAAATAAAAAAATACCATTTGGTATGCCGCATTCAAAAAGTCTGAATTATCAAAAAAAAAAGGGACAATTAACCCAAAACAAAACAATTCAAGAATCCAAATGTCTTTTTTCTGGGTCGCCACAATTCCACAAAAAAAGCTGTAACAAGTGACAAAAAAAAATCACTTCATCCCCAAAAAGGTACAATAAAAATGTTGTCCTCACCTGCAAAAAAAGCTACATACAGCTTCCCTGTGGAAAAAAATACGCACAGTTGCCGTTTCTTCCGCGTGTCTTGTTTCGGTCTTTTTCGTACAGTGGAAGATGGCCACCGGTAAGTATTTTCTACAAACACAGAACCTAAATCATCCTGTGGTTAAATGAAAAAAAAAAATAACTGGATGGATTTTCCCCAAATATAATTCAGCCTTGTGGATGATATTTTAGAGGATTCGGTCCTCCTTGTGGTTGTATATAAGGATCTGGCGGGCCCCCCTCCTTTGGTGTTAATTTTAGGAAAATTCAGCTCTCCGTGTGGGGTAGTATATAGAATCTGTCAGCTCCCTGTGGTGTATTATATAGAGAACGGGCAGCTTTTCCTTTGTGGTGTATATAAAAGGGATCTGTCGGCTCCCTGGTGGTGTAATATAGAAGGATCTGTCGGCCTGTCCTGTGGGTGTAGTATAAAAGAGGATCTGTCGGTCCCGGTGGTGTAATATGAGGATCGTCCACCCCGTGGGTGGGGTATATAGATATCTTTTCACTTTCCTTGGGTGCAGGAAAATAGAATCTATCACTTTCTTTGGGTGTTAGTATAAAGAGGAACTTCAGCTCCCTGTTGGTGTAATATATAAGGAAACTGTCACTCTCCCTTGTGGTTAATAATAAGGATCTGTCGGGGTGTCCCCGTTGTGGGGTAGTATATAAAGGTCGCAACCTCCTGTTGGTGTTATATAAGGATCTTCAGCTCCTGTTGTGTAGAATAGAGGAGTGCGCTCCCCCTTTGGGTAGTATATAGAGGATCGTCAGCTCTCCTGTCTGGTGTAGTATATAGAGGATCGTCAGCTCTCCTTGTGGTGTAGTATATAGAGGATCTATCAGCTCTCCTGTGTGGTGTAGTATATAGAGATCTGTCAGCTCTCCTGTGTGGTGTAGTATATAGAGGATCTGTCACTCTCCTGTCTGGTGTAGTATATAGAGGATCTGTCAGCTCTCCTGTGTGGTGTAGTAATATAGAGGATCTGTCAGCTCTCCTGTGTGGTGTATTATATAAGATCTGTCAGCTCTCCTGCGTGGTGTAGTAATAGAGTATCTGTCACCTTTCCTGTTGGGTAGTATATAGAGTATCTGTCACCTTTCCTTGTGGTGTAGTATATAGAGGATCAGTCTGCTCTCTGTGTGGTGTAGTATATAGAGGATCAGTCTGCTCTCCTGTTGGTGTAGTATAAGAGGATCTGTCAGCTCTCCTGTGTGGTCATATATAGAGGATCTGATGGATCTCCTGTGTGTTAGTTATATAGAGGTCTGATGGACCCTGTGTGGGTATTATAGAGAATCTGATGGATCTCCTGTGCGTGTATATATAGAGGATCTGCCTCTCCTGTGTGGTGTATTATATAGAGGATCTGTCAGCTCTCCTGTGTGTGTAGTAATATGAGTATCTGTCACCTTTCCTGTGTGGTGTAGTATATAGAGGATCAGTCCTGCTCTCCTGTGGTGTAGTATATAGAGGGATCAGTCTGCTCTCCTGTGTGGTGTTAGTAATAGAGTATCTGTCACCTTTCCTGTGTGATGCAGTATATAGAGGATCTGTCGGCTCTCCAGTGTGGTGTAGTATATAGAGGATCTGTCGGCTCTCCTGTGTGTGAGTATATAGAGGATCAGTCTGCTCCTCCTGTGTGGTGCAGTATATAGAGGATCTGTCGGCTCTCCTGTGTGGTGTAGTATATAGAGATCATCTGCTCTCCTGTGTGGTGCAGTATATAGAGGATGTGTCAGCTCTCTTGGTGGTGAAGTATATAGAGATCGTCAGCCCCCTTGTGTGGTGCAGTATATAAGCAGGGGTTCGACAAACCGGGCGCCAGGGTCGCCAGGCGCCTAGAAAATCATGCTGGCGCCCGGGGAATTAAACAGAACATTTTATTTTTTTTTGGGGCCACGATCAAGATGGGCGAGTTAAACAGGTACACGTCACATAGTACCCCTGACTCCATGTCACCGCGCACGAAGGCGGAAATCCAAGATCCGGCAGCAGCAACAGCAGACGGAGCAGGCGGCGCTCAGGAGCGGCAGGGTGAGTGCGGTTGCCCGGGGCGGGACGCCGGAAAAGGGGGTCCGGTGGGGACTGGGTGTTAAGTCACGGCCGTGTGTATGTGGATGATGAGTGTACGGTTGCAGCCCTGTAGTGCTGCTGTCATCGGTCTGAGCTCCCCATGAACACAGGAGGGGAAGGCTGCGCTGTCAGCACCGACAAAGAAGAGTGCTGCTTTCCAGTTATCATTGTCTATGCCAGTGATGGCGAAACTATGCACGCGGCCTCGCCTCTTTCCCTGACTGCAGCTCCCTCTCACATTGAGCGAGCTGCCCTGAGCTGAAAAATGACGTCAGCCGGACGGCCCGCACCGCTCAATGAGTGAGAGTAAGTGAGAAGAAGGAAGCTGCCGGATCATGGAGAGGTGAGTCTGGCCGCTGTGCCTGTGAAGCTGCTGTGTGTGTGTTTTGTTTTGTGGTGTGTGTGTGTGTGTGTGTGTGTGTGTGTGTGTGTGTGTGTGGTGTGTGTTGTGTGAGAGAGACGCTGTGTGTGATAGATAGAAGCGATATCAGCGTTGGAACGGGCAGAGGTGAATTTTTTTTTTTGCAAGGCCATTATTCAGTAAGGAGCATCATGTGGGGCCATTATACTGTATGTAGCAGTAAATGGAGCCATTATACTGTATGCAGCATATATGGGGCCATTATACTGTATGCAGCATCATGTGGGGCATTATACTGTATGCAGCAGTATATGGGGCCATTATACATATGCAGCATCATGTGGGGCCATTATTCAGTATGGGAGCATCATGTGGGGCCATTATACTGTAAAGCAGCAGTATATGGGGCCATTTATACTGTATGCAGCACCATGTGGCCATTATAAGTATGCAGCAGTATATGGGGCCATTATACTGTATGCAGCATCATGTGGGGCCATTATTCAGTATGGAGCATCATGTGAGGCCATTAAAACTATATGCAGCAGTATATGGGGCCATTATACTGTAAAGCAGCATCATGTGGGGCCATTTATACTGTATGCAGCAGTAAAATGGGGCCATTATACTGTATGCAACATCAGGTGGGGCCATTATACTGTATGCAGCATCATTTGGGGGCCCTTATACTTCATGCAGCATCATGTATGGCATTATTCACTATGGAGGCATCACGTGGGGGCCCTTATACAGTATGGAGCCTCATCTGTGGCCATTAAACAGTATGGAGCATCACGTGTGGCTATTATACTGTATGCATCATCATGTGGGGCCATTATACTGCATGCAGCATCATGTGGGGCCATTATACTGTATGCAGCATCATGTGGGGCCATTTACTGTATGCATCATCATGTGGGGCCAAATTTAGTATGGGGGCATCATGTGGGGCCATTATACTGCATGCAGCATCATGTGAGGCCATTATACTTATGCATCATCATGTGGGGCCATTATACTGAATGCAGCATCATGTGGGGCCATAAGGGGGGCATATAATAATGGGGCCGGCTGCATAATAAGGGGGCTTATAAAATAGGGCGGCTGCATAATAAGGGGGCATATAATAATAATAGGCTGGCTGCATAATAAGGGGGCATATAATAATGGGGCCGCTGCATAATAAGGGGGCATTAATAATAGGGCTGGCTGCATAATAAGGGGCATATAATAAGAGGGCTGGCTGCATAATAAGGGGGCATATAATAATAGGGCCGGCTGCATAATAAGGGGGCATATAATAATAGGGCTGGCTGCATTACAAGGGGGCATATAATAAGTTATAATAGGCATAGCATAGCAAAGTGCACATTTTTTTTTCTTTTCTGGGTTCAGAAAAAAATGAAGCGCAGAGCAACAGAGAGAATACCAGAAAATGAAAAGCAACTGAAGATGACACAGTTCTTTACAAAGACCTCTCTTGAAAGTGCAGTGCAACAGGTGAGAAAGTGCAGTGCAACAGGTAACTGAAGAAACAAGAGAAGACCCACCAGCAGAGGAGTCCCCATCAACAAGCCATTGTCAAACTGCTGGACCCCAGGAAATTAGGCAAGAGTGGGTGTAAAGAACTCACTGGCTTAAATTTGACCATACAACTGGTATAGCTATATGCAGATTTGTGCCTCCTTCCCTGGCATTGCTGACCAAGCATCTAGGATCGTAAAAGGATTTTCAGGACCCTTTAAACTTGAAACCTTCAAAAAACACGCAAAGTCTCTCCAGCATCTAAATGGTGTGAAGGCTAAACATGCATCGTTGGCTCCAGAAGCAACGCCATTGGCTGCTTGTATAAGAAAAGTGAATGAAGGCATGTTTAAACATATGACCATTTTTATTTAATGTGGCCTATTATATTGCCAAAAACAACAGACCATTCACAGTTTTTAAAGGGGTTGCTAGAGTTGACGAGAAATTAGGGAGGCTGTCAGACAGGAATATGCAAATGATAAAAGATGCAAAGAATTAATTTCCCATATCGTAGAAATTATCAGGAAAAACCTAATCAGTGACTAAAAGAGGCAAAATATGTCAGCTTGATGCTAGATGGCTCAACTGACAAAGCAGGGGGAACAACTGATTCTGTATGTCAGGTACATCAAGGACAACAGAGTCAAAGAAGTATTCTTTCTGTTCTCCTCTTGAAATGGCTACTGCTGATGGATAATAGAAGCGCTCACAGAAGAACTTAGAGCACTTGGTCTTGTAGGCTGGCTTTCTTCAAGTCACTTGATTGCATTGGTACAGATGGTGCTGCCAGCATGATTGGGACTGAAAATGGCTTAGTGCAGAAAATACGCCAAAACATCACTCATTTAATTGGTATTCACTGTGTTGCGCACAGATTGAACTGAAGTGTGTTAAGTTCAGTAAAACAAGCCAAATTAATTGATGAACTTGACTCTATTTTAAAGAAACTCTACCAATTTTATCAATATTCACCTAAGAGAATGCGACAGCTGAAGCAAGTAGCAGAAAACCTGCAGCTTAAAATCCTGAAATTTCAATATTTGCATAATGTCAGATGGGTAGCAAGCAAAGTCGGTGCTCTGTCTGCACTTGTCAAAGACTGGAAATGCGTCACAATCCACTAGAAAGTGTGGCGGTGGAAAAAGACAGTGCCTCTGCAGCTGCCCATGGTTTATGGAAAAAGCTCACAGATTTTAAATTTGTTCACATGCTCCATTTTCTACTGGACTATCTGGAAATTCTTAAAAACTTGTCACTTATGTTTCAAAGGAAGAGCTTTTCTTAAGCACAATTGAGTTGCATGTGAAAAGCACAATTTCAACAATACATTCACTTAGAGATGCACCAAAACAACATGAGGCCAGATTTGTCTCAGCAACATCTTTTCAAGGACTGTTTCAAAATGTACAGCTACATGGACTGAGCAACACTGTAGCGCATCAATTCAGCAGGAAAAAGCGAACTTAATTAATCATGCTGTTAATACTTGACAGTGCGATTTCTAAGTGATATAAATATTGAAAGATCCACAGCATGTTTGACACCTTTGCCTGGCCAGCAGGAACAGCATTGCAAGACTACGGTGTGGTTCAGATTACTGCATTGGCTCATCATTTTCGTAAACAGCTATCTCCACCTGAAAGACATGACCAATGCATTCACTCACTCCTCAATGAGTGGTATGAGTTTAAGGTCCTTGGAAAAGGAATGAAACTGCGTGAGCTTCTGGATCTGGCACTCTCCAACACCGAGAGATTTCCAGTTCTGGGAAACCTGTTGTCGATTGTGTCGGTGCTCCCTGTCTCAACCTCATGTTGTGAAAGAGGATTTAGTTTGATGAACATGGTCAAAAATAAATTCAGATCAAGGATGCAAGAAGAAAGTTTAAGTGACTTGTTTATGATCAACATGAATGGGCCATCTGTGAAGGCGTTTGATCCTGCAAGGCTGTGGACCACTGGTACTTCAGCTCTAAAATCACAAGGCATGTTCATGGCCACAAAAACCAAAGTGAAAAACACTAGAATGTTGCCTAAAATCTAATATATCAAAATATAATATTTATTATCTTTAATAAATATTTGTTAAATTAAAAACCAAGTTTGTTAAAAAAAATTCTGGTTCCTAAATTTTTTGGCTGGCTCCTACATTCTGAACAACTTTGTCGACCCCTAAAATAGAGGATCTGTCAGCTCTCCTGTGTGGTGTAGTATATAGAGGCTCTGTCGGCTCTCCTGTGTGGTGTAGTATATAGAGGATCTGTCAGCTCTCCTGTGTGGTGTAGTATATAGAGGATCTGTCAGCTCTCCTGTGTGGTGTAGTATATAGAGGATCTGTCAGCTCTCCTGTGTGGTGTAGTATATAGAGGATCTTCAGCTCTCCTGTGTGGTGTAGTATATAGAGGATCTGTCAGCTCTCCTGTGTGGTGTAGTATATAGAGGATCTGTCAGCTCTCCCGTGTGGTGTAGTATATAGAGGATCTGTCAGCTCTCCTGTGTGGTGTAGTATATAGAGGATGTGTCAGCTCACCTGTGTGGTGCAGTATATAGAGGATCTGTCAGCTCTCCTGTGTGGTGTAGTATATAGGATCTGTCAGCTCTCCTGTGTGGTGTAGTATATAGAGGATCTGTCAGCTCTCCAGTGTGGTGTAGTATATAGAGGATCTGTCAGCTCTCCTGTGTGGTGTAGTATATAAAGTATCTGTCAGCTCTCCTGTGTGGTGCAGTATATAAAGGATCTGTCAGCTCTCCTGTGTGGTGTAGTATATAGAGGATCTGTCAGCTCTCCTGTGTGGTGTAGTATATAGAGGATCTGTCAGCTCTCCTGTGTGGTGTAGTATATAGAGGATCTGTCAGCTCTCCTGTGTGGTGTAGTATATAGAGGATCTGTCAGCTCTCCTGTGTGGTGTAGTATATAGAGGATCTGTCAGCTCTCCTGTGTGGTGCAGTATATAGAGTATCTGTCGGCTCTCCTGTGTGGTGTATATAGAGGATCTGTCAGCTCTCCTGTGTGGTGTAGTATATAGAGGATCTGTCAGCTCTCCTGTGTGGTGTAGTATATAGAGGATCTGTCAGCTCCCTTGTGTGGTGTATATAAAAGGATCTGTCAGCTCTCCTGTGTGGTGTAGTATATAGAGGATCTGTCAGCTCTCCTGTGTGGTGCAGTATATAGAGTATCTGTCGGCTCTCCTGTGTGGTGTATATAGAGGATCTGTCAGCTCTCCTGTGTGGTGTAGTATATAGAGGATCTGTCAGCTCTCCTGTGTGGTGTAGTATATAGAGGATCTGTCAGCTCCCTTGTGTGGTGCAGTATATAGAGTATCTGTCGGCTCTCCTGTGTGGTGTATATAGAGGATCTGTTGGCTCTCCTGTGTGGTGTAGTATATAGAGGATCTGTCAGCTCTCCTGTGTGGTGCAGTATATAGAGGATATGTCAGCTCTCCTGTGTGGTATAGTATATAGAGGATCTGTCAGCTCTCCTGTGTGGTATAGTATATAGAGGATCTGTCAGCTCTCCTGTGTGGTGTAGTATATAGAGGATGTGTCAGCTCTCCTGTGTGGTGTAGTATATAGAGGATCTGTCAGCTCTCTGTGTGGTGTAGTATACAGAGGATCTGTCAGCTCTCCTGTGTGATGCAGTATATGAAGGATCTCTCAGCTCCCTTGTGTGGTGCAGTATATAGAGGATCTGTCAGCTCTCCTGTGTGGTGCAGTATATAGAGGATCTGTCAGCTCTCCTGTGTGGTGCAGTATATAGAGGATCTGTCAGCTCTCCTGTGTGGTGTATTATATAGAGGATTTGTCAGCTCTCCTGTGTGGTGTAGTATATAGAGGATCTGTCTGCTCTCCTGTGTGGTGCAGTATATAGAGGATCTGTCAGCTCTCCTGTGTGGTGCAGTATATAGAGGATCTGTCAGCTCTCCTGTGTGGTGTAGTATATAGAGGATCTGTCAGCTCTCCTGTGTGGTGTAGTATATAGAGGATCTGTCAGCTCTCCTGTGTGGTGTAGTATATAGAGGATCTGTCAGCTCTCCTGTGTGTGTAGTATATAAAGGATCTGTCAGCTCTCCTGTGTGGTGCAGTATATAAAGGATCGTCAGCTCTCCTGTGTGGTGTAGTATATAGGAATCTGTCAGCTCTCCTGTGTGGTGTAGTATATAGAGGATCTGTCAGCTCTCCTGTGTGGTGTAGTATATAGAGGATCTGTCACTCTCCTGTGTCGTGTAGTATATAGAGGATCTGTCAGCTCTCCTGTGTGGTGTAGTATATAGAGGATCTGTCAGCTCTCCTGTGTGGTGCAGTATATAGAGTATCTGTCAGCTCTCCTGTGTGGTGTAGTATATAGAGGATCTGTCAGCTCCCTTGTGTGTGTAGTATATAAAGGATCTGTCAGCTCTCCTGTGTGGTGTAGTATATAGAGGATCTGTCAGCTCTCCTGTGTGGTGTAGTATATAGAGTATCTGTCGGCTCTCCTGTGTGGTGTATATAGAGGATCTGTCAGCTCTCCTGTGTGGTGTAGTATATAAGGATCTGTCAGCTCTCCTGTGTGGTGTAGTATATAGATATCTGTCGGCTCTCCTGTGTGGTGTATATAGAGGATCTGTCAGCTCCCTGTGTGGTGTAGTATATAGAGGATCTGTCAGCTCTCCTGTGTGGTGTAGTATATAGAGGATCTGTCAGCTCCCTTGTGTGGTGTAGTATATAAAGGATCTGTCAGCTCTCCTGTGTGGTGTAGTATATAGAGGATCTGTCAGCTCTCCTGTGTGGTGTAGTATATAGAGGACTGTCAGCTCTCCTGTGTGGTGTAGTATATAGAGGATCTGTCAGCTCTCCTGTGTGGTGCAGTATATAGAGTATCTGTCGGCTCTCGTGTGGTGTATATAGAGGATCTGTCAGCTCTCCTGTGTGGTGTAGTATATAAGAGGATCTGTCAGCTCCCTTGTGTGGTGCAGTATATAGAGTATCTGTCGGCTCTCCTGTGTGGTGTATATAGAGGATCTGTCGGCTCTCCTGTGTGGTGTAGTATATAAGGATCTGTCAGCTCTTCTGTGTGGTGTAGTATATAGAGGATCTGTCAGCTCTCCTGTGTGGTGTAGTAATAGAGGATCTGTCAGCTCTCCTTTGTGGTGTAGTATATAGAGGTTCTGTCAGCTCTCCTGTGTGGTGTAGTATATAGAGGATCTGTCAGCTCTCCTGTGTGGTGTAGTATATAGAGGATCTGTCAGCTCCCTTGTGTGGTGTAGTATATAGAGGATCTGTCAGCTCTCCTGTGTGGTGTAGTATATAGATTATCTGTCGACTCTCCTGTGTGGTGTAGTATATAGAGGATCTGTCACTCTCCTGTGTGGTGTAGTATATAGAGGATCTGTCGGCTCTCCTGTGTGGTATAGTATATAGAGATCTGTCAGCTCTCCTGTGTGGTGAAGTATATAGAGCATCTGTCAGCTCTCCTGTGTGGTGAGTATATAGAGGATCTGTCAGCTCTACTGTGTGGTGTAGTATATAGAGGATCTGTTAGCTCTCCTGTGTAGTGTAGTATATAGAGGATCTGTCAGCTCCCTTGTGTAGTGTAGTATATAGAGGATCTGTCAGCTCCCTTGTGTGGTGCAGTATATAGAGGATCTGTCAGCTCTCCTGTGTAGTAGGGTGGATTTGATTTAAATCAAACTGATTTAAATCACGATTTAAATCACGATTTAAATCACTAGTCAGTAAGGCTTGATTTAAATCAGTGATTTAAATCAAAGTTTCTACCTAAACTAGTTCTTGCTACTTTAACATGCAAGTAGATGAAGATTTTTAGAATCACTTTTTATATTACTTTTTTCTCCCCAGTTTAATGGTTAATCATTCATATTTGGACACCACTGTTCTGTTGTACTTAGGAAGGAGAAAAATAATCCTGACCTGACTTGTCTGTCTGTGGCTATGCCGCAGTATTGTGCTCAAAGTTTCACTTTCATTTTCTTGTCTGCTTGCCCTTCCTCCTCCTCACACTTAGATTCACATTCTTCTCCAAACAATCAGAAACATATTGTCTAACTTCTTGGACTTGGCACTGAAGGGTTGATTCTGTATTCAAAATAGGTTTGTAGAACAATAGGATTAAGGTCTTTTTCTCAACTCTGTTCATGTTGTAACATTTTTGCCGTGAAGAAGAGGCTGGGACCTCTGCGGAGTCAAATTCATTTTTGAGAACTGCGTAAGTAAAGCGAGCATCTGTGATAATATAGGAGAGAAACTGCCCACTGGCACTAATCCTACAGAAACCTCTGGAAGAGCATGGCATTGTGAATGTTACACATATACAGCCTTTATTCTACTGAGTTAAACAACTCAGCTTTATCTCATGATGGAAGAACCTTTGGATGGTAAAATATTTTCCTCAAAAAGCAGTTTATTGAAAAAAAATCTGATTTAAATCAAAAAATCTGATTTAAATCAAAAAAATCCGATTTAAATCAAAAAAATCCGATTTTTTTGTTTTTTTAAAAAAATCATTGATTTTTAATCCACCCTGCGTGTGTAGTGTAGTATATAGAGCATCTGTCAGCTCTCCTGTGTGGTGAAGTATATAGAGCATCTGTCAGCTCTCCTGTGTGGTGCAGTATATAGAGGATCTGTCAGCTCTCCTGTGTGGTGCAGTATATAGAGGATCTGTTAGCTCTCCTGTGTAGTGTAGTATATAGAGGATCTGTCAGCTCCCTTGTGTGGTGCAGTATATAGAGGATCTGTTAGCTCTCCTGTGTAGTGTAGTATATAGAGGATCTGTCGGCTCCCTTGTGTAGTGCAGTATATAGAGGATCTGTCAGCTCCCTTGTGTGGTGCAGTATATAGAGGATCTGTCAGCTCTCCTGTGTAGTGTAGTATATAGAGGATCTGTCAGCTCTCCTGTGTGGTGTAGTATATAAAGGATCAGTCAGCTCTCCTGTGTGGTGTAGTATATAGAGGATCTGTCATCTTTCCTGTGTGGTGTAGTATATAGAGGATGTGTCATCTCTCCTGTGTGGTGTAGTATATAGAGGATCTGTCGGCTCTCCTGTGTGGTGCAGTATATAGAGGATCTGTCGGCTCTCCTGTGTGGTGTAGTATATAGAGGATCTGTCATCTTTCCTGTGTGGTGTAGTATATAGAGGATGTGTCATCTCTCCTGTGTGGTGTAGTATATAGAGGATCTGTCGGCTCTCCTGTGTGGTGCAGTATATAGAGATCTGTCGGCTCTCCTGTGTGGTGTAATATATAGAGGATCTGTCAGCTCTCCTGTGTGGTGCAGTATATAGAGGATCTGTTGGCTCTCCTGTGTGGTGTAGTATACAGAGGATCTGTCAGCTCTCCTGTGTGGTGTAGTATATAGAGATCTGTCGGCTCTCCTGTGTGGTGCAGTATATAGAGGATCTGTCGGCTCTCCTGTGTGGTGTAGTATATAGAGGATCTGTCGGCTGTCCTGTGTGGTGTAGTATATAGAGGATCTGTCGGCTCTCCTGTGTGGTGTAGTATATAGAGGATCTGTCGGCTCTCCTGTGTGGTGTAGTATATAGAGGATCTGTCGGCTCTCTGTGTGGTGCAGTATATAGAGGATCTGTCAGCTCTCCTGTGTGGTGTAATATATAGAGGATCTGTCAGCTCTCCTGTGTGGTGTAATATACAGAGGATCTGTCAGCTCTCCTGTGTGGTGTAGTATATAGAGGATCTGTCGGCTCTCCTGTGTGGTGTAGTATACAGAGGATCTGTCGGCTCTCCTGTGTGGTGTAGTATATAGAGGATCTGTCGGCTCTCCTGTGTGGTGTAGTATACAGAGGATCTGTCAGCTCTCCTGTGTGGTGCAGTATATAGAGGATCTGTCGGCTCTCCTGTGTGGTGTAGTATACAGAGGATCTGTCGGCTCTCCTGTGTGGTGCAGTATATAGAGGATCTGTCGGCTCTCCTGTGTGGTGTAGTATACAGAGGATCTGTCAGCTCTCCTGTTGGTGTAGTATATAGAGGATCTGTCAGCTCTCCTGTGTGTGTAATATACAGAGGATCTGTCAGCTCTCCTGTGTGGTGTAGTATATAGAGGATCTGTCGGCTCTCCTGTGTGGTGTAGTATACAGAGGATCTGTCGGCTCTCCTGTGTGGTGTAGTATATAGAGGATCTGTCGGCTCTCCTGTGTGGTGTAGTATATAGAGGATCTGTCGGCTCTCCTGTGTGGTGTAGTATACAGAGGATCTGTCAGCTCTCCTGTGTGGTGTAGTATATAGAGGATCTGTCAGCTCTCCTGTGTGGTGTAGTATACAGAGGATCTGTCAGCTCTCCTGTGTGGTGCAGTATATAGAGGATCTGTCGGCTCTCCTGTGTGGTGTAGTATACAGAGGATCTGTCAGCTCTCCTGTGTGGTGTAGTATATAGAGGATCTGTCAGCTCTCCTGTGTGGTGTAGTATATAGAGGATCAGGGGCGGACAGACTGTAAAGGGCCCCTGTATGAGAATTACGTATGAGCCCCCCTCCGTACCACAACGATGTTATCGAAACATATACAAGGACAAATTTACAGAATAGAACACAAATATCAAACCTAAACAATGAACTGAAGTTCCATATTTGTCAGAATATAAATACACATAATTCATGTAACCGGGATATAATATGGGCAGAGTTAGGTTATGTTCACACGTTGCATTTTTGTTGCTTTTTTTTTGCAAATTGTAGGCTGCCTTTTATAGTACCAGCAAAAGCTATGAGATTCAGATATAGCCTTAAGTATACAATGGAGCTGCGAGCCAAGTCAGTGGAAGTGCTGTATCCCACCCAGAGCACTTGCAAACTCATTTGCATACCACTTCTAAAGTGGATTCCTCTGCAGCAGATCAGCGTTTTGTTTAATATGGTTAAGGATTCATTTTGACAAATGTAATCAATTTGACAGAGGGGTAGAATTAAGGGTATGCCATTTATGACGCAGTAGCGATCTCGTTAGCGACTTAGCTGTGTGATTCCAAACACAACTCATCAGCGATCTGTAATTCCAAACACATCTCATCTGCGGTCGTTGGGAAAAACTACTCCCACCTGCGACGCTGGTGAAGTCGTTCATAAAGGGTGTCACATTCAGCGATTCAGGCTCACCAGCAGGACACCAACAACCAAAAAACGGCTCAGAACGTTCAAGAACGATCAGCGACATCTCAGCAGGGGCCACATCGCTGCTACATGTCACACACAGCTAAGTCGCTAACGAGATCGCTACTGCGTCATAAATGGTGACGCAGGTGCGATCTCGTTAGCGATCTCGCTAGTGATCTCGCTTAGTGTGGCATACCCTTTAGCTTAAAGATTCCCTTAAAGGGTTGTGCCGTTAAAAAATGATTGTATGATAAGGTTGTAGAGCTGCTAGGCCCCAAGCTGCCATGAAAGCTTCCAACAGTCTGCTGTCCTGTGTGACAAAGGCTCCCATTCTCTTTCTAGCCACTTAGGTGCAGCAGCGACTGATACTATTACCTAAGTAGTGAAAAGGCTGAGAGCAGCGTGTTATGGCGGACCCCACTGTTGGTGGCACAGGTCAGATCCTCATCCTGCCCCATCATTGTACTGTGCATGTACAGCATTCACACATGTGAAATCCCAACTGTGACATTAGACCAGGGCTACACAGTGACTCTGGCTGAGACTCACGACCAATGACCATTCTATGCCATTGCAACCCAAAAGGTGCCATGATTATGACAAGCATGTTGCAAACAGAATTTTTGGCGTCTTCCTTGTGGCGTCATCTCGCTTGTGTGACCTCAACCCTGGGCTGCGATATAGTAGAGGTATACAGTGACTTGGTATAGAATTCACTGAAATGGCGCGTGCAGACATCTTTTTCAGGTGAATATGCTCCATAACCTGTAAAAGTGCTAAATAAATACTAAAATGAATGAACATATGTGCTGCAATTTTAAACAACTTGCTGTGCACATCTTCAGACTTTTCAACTTCTTTTAGCTTCGGGATTTCAAAGACGCCGAGCGGTTAAAGGAAGTGACCTGACCGTTCTTCAGGTGGATTCTGTTTGGACGTCACTCACTAGTTTATTCAATACTAAAACCTCATTGGGATCACACACTTGTAAAATGCTGTTGTGTGGCCATACCCAAAGCCTGGAACATGGCTGTATGTTACCTGTGATAGATAAATAGATAGATGGCTGCATGATTTGCACTGTTAGACAGCCTGGACACGTGGGGATTGCTAACAAACAGGCAGTCCCCTCATGTGTTGAGGCTGTTCAACAGCTGCAAAACATGCAGCCGTGGGGACTCGAACATAATATATGAGCGCGCCCGAGATACTGGGATAACATCTGAGCATGACTGGAAAAGATGTTATTCGAGCACGCTCGCTCATCGCTAGTGCCCACTCTTATGGGGTCTGAAGCTGGTGCCTCGGCCCACAATGTCCTGAATGCATGTTAAATCATGTCAGATGCAAATCATTAGTTCACAGGGAGGTCTGGCTACAGGAGTGGCCCTCTGTAAATCTGCAATATAGGGCGGCTCATCAACCCAGGCCAGACGTACACAAGCGTACACACACACAGTATATACACATGCATGTACCTACAGAGAAACACCGTTTACTGTGCATACACACTGTAGCATGTGTAATACACTATGTATACAATATTACATATTCTGTATACCAGGGGTCCTCAAACTTTTTAATCATGGGGCCAGATCACGGTCCTTTGGAGGGACGGAATATAGTTAAAAAAAAAACTATGAACAAATTCCTATGCACACGGCACATATCTTATTTTGAAGTAATGAAACAAAACAGGAACAAATACAATATTTAAAATGAAGAAGTTACATCAACAAACTTACTGATTTTTTAATGGGTTCTTTGAATATCCAACACTTTGAGTCAATTTTTTCTCTTTCTTGCTAACATTGTTTCCTAGGAATTCAAAATTGCTATTAGTAAAATACCAATATATACAGCGCTGCAAAAACTATACCAGCAATAAAAGTGCCCACACAGAGACATACAGACTGCACTGCCCATCAATGCCGTCTGATCAGTGCTCACCAATGCAGCCTCACCAGTGCTCATATTGGTGGAACTCCACTTTTACCTCAGGCTCAGACGGTGTGGTGCGAGAGTCCCCAATAGACAGGTAAATGTCTCCAATAGGCAGGTAAATGTCCATAATAGGCAGCATAGTCCCCAATAGGCAGGTAAATGTCCCCAATATGCAGCACAGTTCCCAATAGGCAGCACAGGTCCTCAGTAGGCAGGTATATGTCCCCAATAGGCAGCATAGTCCCCAATAGGCAGGTAAATGTCCCCAACAGGAAGCATATTCCCCAATAGGCAGGTAAATGTCCCCAATATGCAACACAGGTCCCCAATAGGCAGCACAGGTCCTCAGTAGGCAGGTAAATGTCCCCAATAGGCAGCATAGTCCCCAATAGGCAGGTAAATGTCCCCAACAGGAAGCATAATCCCCAATAGGCAGGTAAATGTCCCCAACAGGAAGCATAATCCCCAATAGGCAGGTAAATGTCCCCAATATGCAGCACAGGTCCCCAATAGGCAGCACAGGTCCTCAGTAGGCAGGTAAATGTCCCCAATAGGCAGCATAGTCCCTAATAGGCAGGTAAATGTCCCCAACAGGAAGCATAGTCCCCAATAGGCAGGTAAATGTCCCCAATATGCAGCACAGGTCCCAAATAGGCAGCACAGGTTCCTCAGTAGGCAGGCAAATGTCCCCAATAGGCAGCACAGGTCCCCAATAGGCAGGTAAATGTCCCCAATAGGCAGCACAGGTCCTCAATAGGACCTGGCATTGGAAAAAAAACAAAAACAAAACTGTACTTACCTATGTCCCCCGCTGCTTTGAAGAGGCGCCTGCTCGTCTCCATCCCTTCTTTCGGCACAGGCAGCGTGACGTCATCAGGCTGCGTGATGACAATCACATCGTCTGTGTGTGCTCGCTGCATACAGAGGGCAGCGTAATGCCTTTCCTCGGCGCCTCGTTGTCCCGCCCGCGATTACAGGGCCTGCCGGCATTTACTGCAGTGAAGTTCAATGTCGGCGGGGCCCAGGGGCCGGATAAAAGTCCTCGGCGGACCGCATGTGGCCCGCGGACCATAGTTTGAGGACCCCTGCTGTATACCATATACACAGTCATGTACAGAAATTACTAAAACCCTATGTTTGTCTATACCTATGCCTATGGTAGATTTTATCCACATCTGAAGTTCTGTGTTTCTGAACTGATGTTTTCAGAGTGAGATAAGGCTAGAAGCTAATGTTAATATTGTCTACCTTCACATAGTTTATAAACCCTCCTCTCTAGCAACCACAGAATGAAGATTAAGTAGACATGCTAGATGGACATATCTTACAGAAGTCAAGCTGCAACACCAGGCTCTCCCATCATCACTTTGGCAAGTATTACGAATAACAGTTTTAAGGTCCGGTTTTTCTATTGGAATATTATTGATATTAGTACAACAAGGTTATCTTCCAAGTTTCAGTAAGATATTTTTAAGGATTCAGTCTTTGTGCCGCCATATTGTGCCATACCTATGCTTAGTGTGTTATCATGGTTGGATTCAGAATAACGGCTTTAAGCTCGGGTTTTTCTATTGGAATAAGTTCATATTAGTACAACAAGGTTATCTTCCCAGTTTCATTAAGATCTTTTTAGGGATTCAGTCTTTATTTGAATTATAAAGTTGCTATATTGGAATGTATGGGTGTTCACCTTTCTTCCTAAAATAATCTCTGCGGATGGTAACCAGATCTTCCATCTAAATATAGCACAGTAAATGTTATCTGTCCTCGATCTAGCTTGCCATATAATAAATGGCTCCATACAATGTAGCTGCCCCTGCTGAAGTCAAGTTTTCACTTCCAGGATGGATGATAATTCTTCGTTTTGAGTTTGTTGTGGATAAAACTTAAAGTACTGTACTGGTAGCGGCAAACGTTGGACCTCTGCACAGTCTGTCAAATTTTCTTCACGCCACCAGTAGGAAAGTGCTTTAACCCCTTCATGACCCAGCCTATTTTGACCTTAAAGACCTTGCCATTTTTTGCAATTCTGACCAGTGTCCCTTTATGAGATAATAACTCAGGAACGCTTCAACGGATCCTAGCGATTCTGAGACTGTTTTTTCGTGACATATTGGGCTTCATGTTAGTGGTAAATTTAGGTCGATAATTTTTGCGTTTATTTGTGAAAAAAATAGAAATTTGGTGAAAATTTAGAAAATTTCGCAATTTTCAAATTTTGAATTTTTATTCTGTTAAACCAGAGAGTTATGTGACACAAAATAGTTAATAAATAACATTTCCCACATGTCTAGTTTACATCAGCACAATTTTGGAAACAAAATTTTTTTTGTTAGGAAGTTATAAGGGTTAAAAGTTGACCAGCGATATCTCATTTTTATAGCAAAATTTACAAAACCATTTTTTTTTAGGGACCACCTCACATTTGAAGTCACTTTGAGGGGTCTATATGGCAGAAAATACCCAAACGTGACACCATTATAAAAACTGCACCCCTCAAGCTACTCAAAACTACATTCAAGAAGATTATTAACCTTTCAGGTGCTTCACAGGAACTAAAGCAACGTGGAAGGAAAAATGGACATTTTAATTTTTCCAATAAAAATTTCTTTTAGCATAAATTTTTTCATTTGTACATGGGCAACAGGATAAAATGGATCCTAAAATTTGTTGGGCAATTTCTCCTGAGTACACCGATACCTCATATGTAGTCATAAACCACTGTTTGGGCGCACGGCAGGGCTTAGAAGGGAAGGAGCGCCATTTGACTTTTTGAATGGAAAATATGCTGGAATATTTAGCGGTTGCCATGTCGCATTTGGAGAGTCCCTGTGTGCCTAAACATTGGAGCTCCCCCACAAGTGACCCCATTTTGGAAACTAGACCCCCCCAAGGAACTTATCTAGATGCATAGTGAGCACTTTGAACCCCCAGGTGCTTCACAAATTGACCCTTAAAAAAAAGAAAGTACTTTTTTTTCACAAAAATTTTCTTTTAGCCTCAGTTTTTTCATTTTCACATGGGCAACAGTATAAATTTGATCCTAAAATTTGTTGGGCAATTTCTCCTGAGTACACAGATACCTCATATGTGGTCATAAACCACTGTTTTGGCGCACGGTAGGGCCCAGAAGGGAAGGAGAGCCATTTGACTTTTTGAATGGAAAATTAGCTCCAATCATTAGCGGACACCAAGACGCGTTTGGAGAGCCCCTGTGTGCCTAAACAGTGAAAAAAAACACATTTGACACCATTTTGGAAACTAGACCCCTTAAGGAACTTATCTAGTTCATTATCATAACTTATCTAGTTCACTTATCATAACCCTAACCACAAGCCTAACCCTAATACCAACCCTAACCCCAAAACATCCCTAACACTTATCCTAACTCTAACCCTAATCCCAACCCTAACCCTAATTCCAACCCTAACCCTAATTCCAACCCTAACCCTAATTCCAACCCTAACCCTAATTCTAACCCTAACCCAAATTGTAACCGTAACCCTAATTCTAACCCTAATGCTAACCTAGACCCCTTAAGGAACTTATCTAGATGTGTTATGAGCACTCTGAACCCCCAAGTGCTTCACAAAAGTTTATAACGCAGAGCAGTGAAAATAAAAAAATTCTAACTCCAACCCTAACCCCAACACACCCCTAACCCCAACCCTAACCCCTACACACCCCTAACCCTAATCCAATCCCTAACCATAACCATAACCCTAGCCCCAACACACCCCTAACCCTAATCCCAGCTCTAACCATAACCCTAACCACAAGCCTAACCCTAATACCAACCCTAACCCCAAAACATCCCTAACACTTATCCTAACTCTAACCCTAATCCCAACCCTAACCCTAATTCCAACCCTAACCCTAATTCCAACCCTAAGGCTGTGGTTCCACGGTCCGAAACCACAGCGCTTTGGACGGAGCGGAAATTCCGCTCCGTCTAAGCCCCGCCCCCTTTATGACGCGCGATCTTTCCGGAGGTGTTCAGGACACCTCCGGAACACCTCCGAAAGAACGCAGGGCTACATAGCCCTGTGTTAAATTCTGTTGCGGCGACGCACTGTCGCCGCAATACGCGAGGACATGCTGCGGTCTAAAAAGACGCGCCGCATGTCCGTTTACGCAGGTCTGCCACCTGCGTATTGTTACGCATAGTGGAGACGGGATTTCTTGAAATCCCCTCCACTATGCTGTAACATCTGGACGCTGCGTGTTTGGCGCTGCGCCAGCGCACAGCGCCAAACACGCAGCGTTTCCTGACCGTGGAAACTCACCCTAACCCTAATTCCAACCCTAACCCTAATTCTAACCCTAACCCAAATTGTAACCGTAACCCTAATTCTAACCCTAATGCTAACCCTAAGGCTAACTCTAAGGCTAACCCTAACCTTAATTCTAACTCTAACCCTAAGGCTAGGTTCATATTACGTTTTACCAGCCCGTTCAACACATAGCGTTGACGGGCTGGTAACGGTATAGCATAACGCGATCGCGTTATGCTATACCCCTAGCGCAGATGAATCAGCAGATGTTTCATCTGTGCTAGCGGTGACGGAGCCCAGACGCTGCAGCCCGTGTCCGAGGCTCCGTCACTGAATGACGGCACTTCGCTAATGCATGCCGCTTTACGGCACGCGTCGCGATGTGCCCGACAATGGGGGTGAAGGGCAGCGATAATGGACTGCGTTACACCGCATTATACCACGGTGTAACGCAGTCCGTCTAACGGACTGCCATAACGCAATATGAACCCAGCCTAACCCTAAGGCCCCGTGCACACATTGCGGATTCACTTGCCGATGTTTCCGTGCGGATTTTGCTAAATCCGCAGGTAAAATTACCTGCGTTTCACCTGCGGATTTAGCGCGGATTAAGGGCCTGTGCACATGTTGCGGATTTACTGCGGTTTTGCTGCGGTTTTTGTGCGGACTTGCCCTGCGGTTTTACACCTATAATGGAAAAGAATTGACATGCTGCGGATTTAAAACTGCACCAAATCTGCGTGGAAAAATCCGCAGCATGTGCACAGCGTTTTTTCTTTACCATTTATTTACACTGTACTGTACATGGTTTCCGGATCTGCTGCGGATCCACAGTGCCAAATCCGCTGCGGATCCGCAGCAAAATCCGCAACGTGTGCACAGGAAAAAAAAAATTCTTTATTTTATTATTTGTCCCTACCTATGGGGGTGATAAATGGGGTGTTTATTTACTGTTTTTTTTATTTTGATCACTGTGAGAGAGTATCACAGTGATCAAAATAAATTTTTTGACACTGGAGGGCGCACTGCGTATGCGCCCGCCATTTTTCAAGTTGGCGGCGCTCATGAAGAATCCCGGACCGACGCCGGGACGGTCCCAGGGACATCGGAGGACCGGGAGAGGTGAGTAGGGGGTCGGAAGGTAAGGGGGGGGAGATCGGAAGGTGGGGGGAGCGGAGGCAAGGTGGAGGGGAGCAGATAGTGACGGCGGTGGCCGATCGCCCCCGTCACTCGGTGTGGGGGGGTCAGATCTCGGTGTCCAGCCATGGCAGATGCTATTGCAGCAACGGCCATGGCTGGATTGTAATATTTCACCAAATTTACAAATGAGAACAATGGGGATAGGGGAAAATATGTGTAAGTGGGTTAAGAACTGGCTCATGGATAGGAAACAAAGGGTGGTTATTAATGGAGCACACTCGACTGGGTCACGGTTAGCAGTGGGGTACCACAGGGGTCAGTATTGGGGCCGCTTCTCTTTAACATATTTATTAATGACCTGTAGGGGGCATACAGAGTAGTATTTCAATATTTGCAGATGACACTAAACTCTGCAGGGTAATAAATACAGAGGAGGATAATTTTATATTACAGGAGGATTTATGTAAACTAGAAGCTTGGGCTGATAAATGGCAAATGAGCTTTAATGGGGATAAATGTAAGGTCATGCACTTGGGTAGAACAAACAAGATGTATAATTATGTGCTTAATTGTAAAACACTGGGCAAAACTGTCACTGAAAAAGACCTGGGTGTATGAGTGGACGACAAACTCACATTTAGTGGCCAATGTCAGGCAGCTGCTGTCAAGGCAAATAAAATAATGGGATGCATTAAAAGAGGCATAGATGCTCATGAGGAGAACATAATTTTACCTCTATACAAGTCACTGGTGCGACCACACTTAGAATACTGTGTGCAGTTCTGGTCTCCGGTGTATAAGAAAGACATAGCTGAACTGGAGCGGGTGCAGAGAAGAGCGACCAAGGTTATTAGAGAACTGGGGGGTCTGCAATACCAGGACAGGTTATTACACTTGGGGTTATTTAGTTTGGAGAAACGAAGGCTTAGGGGTGATCTTATTACAATGTATAAATATATGAGGGGACAGTACAAAGACCTTTCTAATGATCTTTTTACTCTTAGACATGTGACAGGGACAAGGGGGCATCCTCTACGTCTGGAGGAAAGAAGGTTTAGCCATAATCACAGACGCAGATTCTTTACTGTAAGAGCAGTGAGACTATGGAACTCTCTGCCGTCTAATGTTGTAATGAGTGATTCCTTACTAAAATTTAAGAAGAGACTGGATGCCTTTCTTGAAAAGTATATTACATGTTATATTCACTAGTTTCCTAGATATTGCGTTGATCCAGGGAGCTAGTCTGATTGCCGTATGTGGAGTCGGGAAGGAATTTTTTTCCCCAATGTGAAGCTTACTGTTTGCCACTTGGTTTTTTTTTGCCTTCCTCTGGATCAACATGTTAGGGCAGGTTAGGATAGGAAAAGGGTTGAACTAGATGGACTTAAAGTCTTCCTTCAACCTTAATAACTATGTTACTATGATTGGCTGTTTCACTATTAACAGCCAATCAGAGCGATCATAGCCACGAGGGGGTTAATCCACCCCCACTGTGGTGATGCACAAAGGGTCCTGTTACTGCGGGTCAGGTGACCTTTCAGTGACCCCGGTCACCCGATAACCATGATAACACACTAGACATAGGTATGGCAGAATATGGCGGTACATAAAGACTGATTCCCTAAAAAGATCTTAATGAAACTGGGAAGATAACCTTGTTGTACTAATATGAACTTATTCCAATAAAAAAACCGGAGCTTAAAACCGTTATTCTGCTTCCAACCATGATAACACACTAGGCATAGGTATGGCAGAATATGGCGGAACAAAGACTGAATCCCTAAAAAGATCTTAATGAAACTGGAAGATAACCTTGTTGTACTAATATGAACTTATTCCAATAGAAAAACTGGAGGTTAAAACCGTTATTCTGTTTCCAAAAAAGTTAACTCCTACATTCATGTATAGCAACTTTATGTCAAATAAATACATAAGTAAATAAATTGGTTACTCTGCTTCAAATAGAGTGAAGTGGAGAGGAAAACTAAATTAAGAAAATGAACGTAAAAAAATTCTAAAATAGGCATAGATATAGATGAATACGACTAAAATAGCTATCATAGGCATAGGTATAGGTTAATTTGGCACATAGGGTTTTAGTATGCACAGTCATGTACACTATATATAAATTATATACCACTTACATACACTATATACCATACTCCTATTATAACCTCTATATACAGTTACATACGCTATATACCATACTCCTACTATTATAACCTCTATATACAGTTACATACGCTATATACCATACTCCTACTATTATAACCTCTATATACAGTTACATACGCTATATACCATACTCCTACTATTATAACCTCTATATACAGTTACATACACTATATACCATACTCCTACTATTATAACCTCTATATACAGTTACATACGCTATATACTATAGTCCTACTATTATAACCTCTATATACATTTACATACGCTATATACCATACTCCTACTATTATAACCTCTATATACAGTTACATACGCTATATACCATAGTCCTACTATTATAACTTCTATATACAGTTACATACACTAATACCATACTCCTACTATTATAACCTCTATATACAGTTACATACGCTATATACTATAGTCCTACTATTATAACCTCTATATACAGTTACATACGCTATATACCATACTCCTACTATTATAACCTCTATATACAGTTACATACACTATATACCATACTCCTACTATTATAACCTCTATATACCATTTACATACACTATATACCATACTCCTACTATTATAACTGTCGGGTTCAAAATGATAAACCACTCATCCTCCAGTCACCCCAGATTAGACTAGGAGCACGGGTCGACCGAGAATGAATCAAGCGATACGCTGGTTCAGACTTCAGAACGTGCCCTAAAGAAAATGGTGCTATTAGGCGGCCATCTCCAGTAAGCACTGAACTTTTATTCACATACATAAGATTACATACACAGAATATTGGGGTGGAGTAAAGGCGGGATTGAGGAGAAAGAGATAAGCTGAGTCATCCTAATTGGTCCTTAGATCTTCTTCTAAGTCCTCCTTGATATGTTGTCATCCTCAGTTTCGTTTCTTGAAGAAAGATTCTATTGTTCTCGTGTATCAAGTATGTCCTCAATTCTCCAAAGGTGGGGGTATTTCAGTAGAGTGTAATACAGTGATAGGACACAAGATGGAGACAAACACCAGCAGATACTAACATTATCTTATATTCTTTTAAGGAAAACTTCGTGTTTATAAAATACATATACACACTATAAATATAAAAGTATAGTAGAAAATTATATTTTACCTTGACAATCCCCCTAAACACTAAGTTTTTCCCTTAATTTATGCGGCCTTCGAGACTGTCCATGTGTGGGGACAGGGGTAGTGGATTTCTTCGCTTGGTCATTTTAGAAGCTAGCCCCTTATGGACTGCCCCCAAACAACCAAGTCCCTACCAAACCTGCACATGGAGTTCTCCCACTATCCCTAAACTAAATCTCTTATTTCCATTTGTATTTTGTTATAGGGGGTTTTATCAGGTTTATCCTGCGGAGTATATTTCTTCATATCACCATTATCAGTGTCTTCATATAGTAGCGACACAACTTCCTGATGAAGGAAAGTACCTGAGGAGGCGGTTGCATTGGTCACAGCTTTCCTATACATAGATATCACACAACATAGAATTATCAATCCTAGCACCAAAAGCCCTGTTACCACTAAGCAGGCTTGTTGGAGAAATTCTTTAAGTCCTCCAAGCCATCTTAAGAAGAAAGAGGTATCTACTTCTGCATTGGCTTTTATTTCCTGAGCCAGATTTTTAATCTCTGTAAGGGCCACTATAGTTTTACCATTGACTCCAGAATTCTGAGGAATATAAATACAACATTTTTCCCCTATCATCCCACAGACTTCATCTTTTTCAGCTAGAATCATGTCAATGGCCAGTCTATCTTGAAAAGTCAGTCTTTTGTTTTGGGCCCAGTTTCTCAACTATACCCTGGAAAGCATCTTGACTAAAATTGATATTGATAAATCTTTGCTTGGTGTAGTATATATATTTTATCCAATCTACATTGTAATTGATCTGTATAGTTGGGATGAGAGAACGGAAACCCGCCAGGATCTGATTCTGAGCTTTGTATTCGTCTGGGACCCCCCTAGGAACACCTATGGGATCCATATAAACTTTGGGATCCTCAGCATAACCGGTGTGCAGCTGACCCAGACTCCTTCTTTTTCTGGATATCAGTGGAGCTAGATTCTCGGATCCAGACTCTTTCCCACGTGTCTTTTAATGACTACCTAGTCTCCAGGCTGCAGGCTGTGACTCCCAGGATCCTGGTTCGGATCTGGAAGAGAACTGAAAACATTATCATATACTTTCTTGAGTCTTTTATACAAATCCCTTACATATGAACTTAATACATGGTTACTTATTTCCAATGCTTGGGAAAAGAAACATCCTAAACTAAGCACTTTGCCAAATAGTACTTTATACGGAGAAAGTCCAGTTTTCCTACTTGGAGTGTACCTTACTGAGTATAGGGCTAATGGTAAACATTCAGGCCAAGATTTCCCTGTTTCAGCCATGGCCTTTTAGATTTTTAACTTCAATATCCTATTTAGTCCTTTTACTTTTACACCGCTTTGTGGTAATATGGGGTGTGGAAAACTTGTTGAATTCCCAGCGCTGTCAAGACTTCATTCATTATTTCACCTGTGAAATGTGTACCTCTGTCACTTTCGATCACCTTTGGTACTCCATACCTGCACACCACCTCCGCAAGCAGCTTCTTTGCGGTTGCCGCAGCCGTAGCCTTGGCAATCGGAAAGCCTCCGGCCAACCTGAGAATAAATCAAAAACACACCAACACGTACTCCCATGAACCTGATTTTTGGCAGCTGAATATAATCAATCTGCAGTCTCTGGAAAGAATAGAAGGGCTGAGGGGTGTGTTTGGGTGGTGTCTTAACTACCCTTCTCTTATTATGTGTAGCACATACCATGCATCCCTGGATCAAACCTTCTATACAGGTGGAAAAGCCTGGTGCCGCCCAATGCTTCTGCATCACGCTCATCACAGCAGTTTTGGACTGGTGGGTTGGCCCATGTAACATCTGGGCGACCGCAGGGTACAACGCTCTTGGAAGGCATCGGCGCATCCCTCTTCCCCATACCCCAGTTGCTGCATTCAGACATGCACCTTCTTTTTTCCACTTTTCTACTTCCTCCTGGCGCACCTGAGCCTGCATCTGGGCTAAGGCATCCTCCGACACAAAGGGATTTTTGGGAGCGCTTACCTGGTGCATCGTTACCCCTTGGAGTGGTCTACTGGCTGCTGTTTTTGCTGCCGCATCGGCCATTGCGTTTCCTTTACTCACCTGATCAGTGCATCTGGTATGTGCTTTAACTTTTATGACAGCTACCTCTTTTGGTAATTGTAATGCATCAATTAACTGCTGGACTGCGTCAGCATTTTTAATGGGATGTCCTGCTGCCGTCAGGAATCCTCTAGACTTCCAAATTGGACCCAAATCATGAGCTATACCGAATGCGTATCTAGAATCTGTGTAGATGTTAACAATTCTACCTTCAGCTATCTTACAGGCCTCGGTCAGAGCCTTAAATTCAGCCTCCTGGGCCGACTGATATGGGAGCATTGGTTCTGCTTTGATTACTGCATTCAGGGAGACGATGGCATACCTGGTGTGGAAGGTACCTGAGTCATCTTGGTAGCGAGTTCTACAAAAAAATTTAAAGTCAACATTACGTCTTTCAGTTTTAAACACTGTGGGTAGGCCTGCTGTTTCCTGTGCCATAAGCTGAACATAATCATAAGGAATCTCCTCTCTTGGATCTTCTTTGTACAATACCGTACAATACCTGACCTCCCCCCTAGATCCGAGAGAGGTAACAATATGGCAGGATTAAGTGTGGTACATCTCTGCAAAGAAACATTTGGAGGCATTAAAAGTGCACATTGCAATCAAAGATGACGTGCAGCTGAAAAATGTGCCGACTGCACCTGGTTCAGTATAGTGTATACATCATGAGGTGTAAGTGCTGTCAGTGGATAATCAAGAACGATATCTGATAATTTGTGGAGCAATAGTCCTACAGCATGTACCGCCCGTACACAGGACGGGGCACTCTAGCCACTGCATCTAGTCTTCCACTGAAACAGGCCACTGGCCTTTGATTGTCACCATGTAACTGAGTCAATACCCCTGCTGCGTGTCCCTGCTGTTCATGGAGATACAGGGTGAATAGTAGTTCATAGTTGAGGGTTCCTAGCGCTGGAGCTGCCACAATCCTGTTTTTGAGAGAAAAATAAAAACCGTCTATACCTTCAGGAGTTAGTTTAAAAAGCACAATGGTGATACAGTCATAGAGAGGTTGCATGAGGATTGACACAGCACGAATCCACTGCCTGCAGTAGAAAATCAGTCTAAGAAATATCCTAAGAGCGGCAACATTAACAGGAATAGGAAAATTCTGTACAGCTTCTTTGCGAGCGCTGGTCCGATGTCGTTCCCCCCGGTATAATGCAATGTCCCAAAAAGATAACTGAAGATTTACAAAATTGCAGTTTATCCTTTAACGCTTACAACCTGCTTGATACAGAAACAACATAAGTAATATTGTTGCAATACGACACTGTTTCCTGGAAGAACACAAATCAGTAAATCATCAACATATTATAAAAATAACATTGGCAAAATCAATAACTGTAAACTAAGCAGCATCCTGAGATATCTGGAACAAAAGTGTATATATATATATTAGACACCACTGGAGTTTCCAGATCAGTAGCTGCATTAACTGCCCATAATTTTTGTACCAACCCGTACACAGGGTTAAGTTGAAGGGGGCTGGAGTTTGCTATATGGGCACTGATAAGAACTGTCCTTGGACCTGCAGCTGCCTGCTTGCAAAATGATTGTTCGGAGTGGACAGGGAAAACATACAGGATTACATTCTGGACAGCTTCAGTAAGTAATTGTTGGGACCTAGGCATATTAGTAGAAGTATATCGTGATTTCATTGCATATATTGCATATTGACACGGCAGCTGTCCTGCTCTGGTTGCTGGGACCTGTCCTATTTCCACCTGACCACACGTTTGTATATACGAATTAGATTCGTCCTGTATCATGGGTCCTCCTTTCTGTGAAATTGTTGCGGCCAGTCCTCCAGCATAGTGGAGTTGATTATTTGCAGCATCTACTATGACCCCAACATGTTGTTTCGTAAAATCCCCTGTCCTTATCCTAAAGAGTACATCATGACAGTGGGTCCAGGAATAACATTGGAATATATTTCCTGAAAATCTTCTCTTTCCTCTGTACTAGCAACGTCTAGCGACATGATTTTACAAAGAGTGCTCTGCTTCAGTTCTGGTGTCATAGTGACAGTTCCAACCAGATGATACTCAATATATGCTTGCAATTGTGACAACACATCACTTCCTAAAAGATTACATTGACCCCATGGTGATACCATTAACTGTGTGTGTACAGTGATTCCTTGAATTTGCAGGGGAATCTTTTTAGTGACGGGGAGCTGGAGAGTTGTCTGTAATTACTGAATTTTCTGCCCCCGTGTCCACTTGGAACTCAACCTCATGTCCCCCTGGTAGGTTCACCTGTACTGTGCAATTAGGAGTGGGGGTAAGGAGACAAGGGGGTTCATGTGCAAGCTACCTCTTTTTGCCTGCACTAAATCATGTTGTGCCCCCTGTGCTATTCTGGCTAGATCCTCTGCTTTAACTGATCTCTAATCCGGTCTACTTACTTTCAGCTTTCTGTCACTTCCTTTCTCTGCCTGTCTATCTTTTTTTTTTTTCTCACATACTCTGACCTTCTATTCTTACGTACTGTGTCTATTCCAAAAACCTATTCAACAAAATCTGAAAACTACTGCACTCTGGCTCTGCGTCTCTATGCTGAATGCCTGATGGGAGGGGTAAGTCGGGTCGCTGCGCAGTTTGTTAGTGTGCTCTCCCTCAGCCTTCAGCTTCCTTATCTGTAGAATGACCTTGGTGTACAGCAAAATACCATCTCGCTGCTACCAGCACTTCCTCCCTTATACCTTTGCTTGCTGTCACTGACTCCTGCATTCTTAGATCCGTTCCTACAAATATAACACTTGTATATCTCATTTATCAATCTATTGTATCTAGCTTCATCTGCCAATTCTCCCTTTTTCTGTTTTCTATCCCACATCTGACCAATCATAACAGTTTTCATTCCCTGGGCGGGTGACACAAAGATAAAATATCCCTTTTCCCCTAAGTTTAATATATTGATCCCTTGAAATCATTCCTATCACAGTTGAATATTTGATAGAAATCGAACTTAAAGATAACCACAGGGGTTGTAGTATTAACCCAGAAGGTGGGCATACTGGCACTACTGGAGATCAGGATATAGCTCAAAAGGATATGTAGATCAGAAACTTCATGACTGCTGATTAATCTTGTCCTTCTTGCAATGGGAGGCGTGAATCCAGGTGCTCTTGCCCTCGAGCTTCGGCAGTAGGGGTGGTCAGGACCACAGAGTAGGGACCCTCAAATCTGGGCTGGAGACAGTCTCTTCCCATAAATTTTATATATATATAAGGTCATCAGGCGAGAAATCATGCACCGTGTCACCTGTAAATTCTGGGAGAGAAGCAGACACTGCAGAGTGGGTGTTAGTTAACTCTTTAGACAAAGCAATCACAAATTTGCTATTTTATCATTGGTTTCAAATAATTCCTGGTGCCTAATGTCTTCTGTTTTTAACATACCAGCATGATGGAGTATTGAATGTATGGTGGCCCGAAGGGTGGCCCGTGACTCATTTGAGTTTAAAGGATCATGGACTGGACCTACTGCATGGATGATGATATCAGCGGGAAGGTCCCCTGCATGGGTTGTCAGAGTCTGTCCAGGTGGCAAAGGGCCATGAGTGTATATATGAGCCATGCATTCTGCAGTGACGATGGGACCACCAGCTTGGGCTATTAATAGAGCCAGACCCCCTTTATTGGAGCAGTTGGAGTTGGCAGGACTAACTATAGCACCAACCCGATGAGTCAGGATATCACCGTACCCTATGGATAATGTCACTGGATTTCCGTTGCGGTCTGTGTAATGCTGTGAATGGCAGGGATACCAGTTTTCAAATACACCGGGAGCTGGGGGCCTGACCGGGGTTTCCGTGAATCTTACAGAGCGACTGTCCTCTCTAAGGATTTGTGAAGGAGAGGAAGGTGCTTTATCTCTGGAGTAGGGGGTGGAATAAGCCCTAGGACCAGGGGTTGACAATGACGGTGGGGGAATGGAGGAGGGAAGAAAAGATACTGGTGCTGCTGGGGATAGTGGTGACTGTTAAGGGGCCCACCCCTCTTCTCTCTCCTGATCCTCCTCCCCTTCGTTAGATCCCATAATATCATGGCGGTGGCTTCTGATCATTGTTTGAAAAACTGAAGATTCATGCATTGCAGCAATGGCCGGGTTGGGGTGTGTGAAAGGGAACAATGGTGTTGCATCTGGTGCCATATTGGAGCTGTGGCCTGCACAGGTGCGGGCGGGGGCTGGTAGTAGGCCCTGGTTGGTATCAGCAAGGGATATAGGCCTGACTGGATGTGCTTGGGTGTCCCAAGATGGCCGCCGGAGGAGATGGGGTGTTGGCCATTTCCGGGTGTATTAAGATGGCCACTGGGTTTACCAAAATGGCCGCTGGGTGTGGGAGGGGCGATGGACTGGGCATTACACCAGGAGCGACCCGCCCCACAGACACGGCAGGTCTCCGCCCAGGGCGGATTCTGTTCACCACACACATGACAGGTCCAACCTCCCTTTGTTCTAAGATCGGCACCATTATAGGGCGGTGGCCGAGGGCTTGGAGCGGCCATTTTAGTTACATCAACAAGATCATATGCAGAGCATTTTACATATCCGAACAAAGGCTCAGCACTTTCCGAACCTCCTTATTCCATCTACCTCTTTCCAACCCTCAACTTTCAAATCATTTGTTACTCTCAAATGTGCTTGGGCTTGATACAAGAGCCCCTGATCTCTCAACTTTCCCTCATTCTGTGCGACAAAGTCCTTCCACACTGAAGGCTGAAGCCTGCCTGTACTCGGCAAGCTCATTATTTTATATAAACTCCTGACTCTCTTAACAGCCTTCTTGCCTCCACGTGATTCCATCAATTCAACCACTCCCAAAGCACCACCCTCTAACTTGTGGGTTTTGTTTGATTTAAACATGCGCATCATGATTTTAACAGAGTGTAATGATCTGTCGCGACTCAGACCACCGGCGTCACTCGCAGGTCACCACCCGTCACTGCAGAGTCCTCCTCAATGCTGTGACAAGACAAAAGAGTCCTCCTCAATTCTGTCTTTTTCCCTAACTGTGGATGGTGACTTTAAAGCGCAGTACACCGTGACACTCTACACAGCACAGAGTCCCCCTCCATATGCTGACACCTGGGCTTCTCCTAATGAGACTTCCCGGGTTGGACAAAGAGTCCTCCTCTATTTGTCACTTTCTCAGACGAAGAGTCCTCCTCTATTCGTCTCCTAAGGAAATTTGGTTATGCGCACCCCTACCACAATTCTCTATACAATACTAGAAATTTAGACACTACCAAATAATCACGGGAGGCAACTATCTGCATAAAGGTACAATGACCGGAGGAGGAGGAACGTGGTGTTTCGACTCAAGCACGTGCAGGCAATGCAACGTCACTCGGTCACACTTGCTGGTTCGTGGCGTGGGATTGCCCTTGGTCTCACCACTCAACCAGTCACCCATCCAGACCCAAAAAGACAATACAGCTTAAACCCACAATGACTGACACACAGGCAAGCGGGACGCATATAAAGTATATGATCCCAACTTACCGTGTTCAACGGAGGCTGCAGTCCTCGCATTCAGTCACCGCGGGCACCACCGCAAAGTCCTCAAGACGGGTCCGGACGGGCGGCAATCCACGGCCCCACGTTGGGCGCCAATTGTCGGGTTCAAAATGATAAACCACTCATCCTCCAGTCACCCCAGATTAGACTAGGAGCACGGGTCGACCGAGAATGAATCAAGCGATACGCTGGTTCAGACTTCAGAACGTGCCCTAAAGAAAATGGTGCTATTAGGCGGCCATCTCCAGTAAGCACTGAACTTTTATTCACATACATAAATTACATACACAGAATATTGGGGTGGAGTAAAGGCGGGATTGAGGAGAAAGAGATAAGCTGAGTCATCCTAATTGGTCCTTAGATCTTCTTCTAAGTCCTCCTTGATATGTTGTCATCCTCAGTTTCGTTTCTTGAAGAAAGATTCTATTGTTCTCGTGTATCAAGTATGTCCTCAATTCTCCAAAGGTGGGGGTATTTCAGTAGAGTGTAATACAGTGATAGGACACAAGATGGAGACAAACACCAGCAGATACTAACATTATCTTATTATTCTTTTAAGGAAAACTTCGTGTTTATAAAATACATATACACACTATAAATATAAAAGTATAGTAGAAAATTATATTTTACCTTGACATAACCTCTATATACAGTTACATACGCTATATACTATAGTCCTACTATTATAACCTCTATATACAGTTACATACACTATATACCATACTCCTACTATTATAACCTCTATATACAGTTACATACGCTATATACCATACTCCTACTATTATAACCTCTATATACAGTTACATACGCTATATACTATATTCTGGATACACAGATAGAATTACCTTCGCTGTAGTCGGTCTTCAGAAGCAGTCGGGGTCTTCACACTCCTGCCCGCTCCCAGTACAGCAGCCATGAGTGGTCCTCAGGATATTGGGGACACAGCTGAGCAGGGAGAGGGCTGAGCAGCTTCCTGTCACTGCCTCTGCACACAGTACAGCCGCCATATCTGTCCTCCCTCTGTCCCGACTGCCTGTCTAGTGATGACGGGAGGACAGGACATGGCTTCTACACAGGCAGCTGTGGAGCAGGCGCCGTTACCATGGAGATGGGGAGCCTGTGGACTGGAGAGCTGGGCACCGTCCTGCACCCAATACTGCCGGCAGTTGCAGACTTCTCACATGGAGCAGCATCAATCTGTGATGGCGCCGCCTGCTGGACATAATGATATTTTCTCTCAGAGAAGACATGCGGTGATTGCTGAGGCTTCCAGACACTGAGCCCGGACACAGAGTTTACCTGGCCTGTACAGGACCAGTCAGGAAGTCCACAAAATGAGCGTCCACCATGAACCTGTCCACTAGGGCTTGGTTTGAAAACATGGCAAAGCAGACACCTGTCCATCAAGTGTCAGCCAATCACAGGAGCGCACATAGAGTGGAGTCAGTGTGATTGGCTGACGGGGTGAGGCCCAAGTGTCACTGCAGCCCAGTATAAGGGGCCCCTTTCCAGTCTCCCCCTTTATAGTGGCTGTGACTCATGTCTTCACTAAGCACAGGGCCGGCTCCAGGTTTTCATGGGCCCCGGGCGAAAGAGTCTCAGTGGGCCCCTTTAACACAGACCACGATTCATGATGCACAGATACTGCAGAGAAATATGGGTACAGCACAACGCCAAACACTTCTCTTCTTCCATTACATGAGTGATATCTATTGTAAATTGTACAATAGCTCAAAAACCGCCAAATCCTCGCAGCGCACAGTACAGACTGGACAGTACAGTCCTCCATACAATATTATGGGCACCACAGTCTCCCCCTCATCACCCATATAATACCCCATGCAGGATGTCACCCCTCCATCCCCCATATAATGCTCCATACAGGATACTGGTCCCCATATAAAGCTCCATACAAAATATGGAGCTCTCCTCTACACTGTGCTGCGTTCTGCACTGTTACGGCTCAGGAAAGAGCTCCGTGGAAAGACTACCATCATCATCATTGCTTGCCCATTATCATCATCATTGCCTGCCCATCATCATCATTGCCTGCCCATTATCATCGCCTCCCCATCATCATCATCGCCTCCCCATCATCATCAATGCCTGCCCATAATCATCATTGCCTGCCCATCATCATCACTGCCTGACCATCATCATCAATGCCTGCCCATCATCATCAATGCCTGCCCATAATCATCATTGCCTCCCCATCATTATCACTGCCTGCCCATCATCATCACTGCCTGCCCATCATCATCAATGCCTGCCCATAATCATCATTGCCTCCCCATCAATATCATTGCCTGCCCATCATCATCACTGCCTGCCCATCATCATCACTGCCTGCCCATCATCATCAATGCTTGCCCATAATCATCATAGCCTCCCCATCATTATCACTGCCTGCCCATCATCATCACTGCCTGCCCATCATCATCAATGCCTGCCCATAATCATCATTGCCTCCCCATCAATATCATTGCCTGCCCATCATCATCACTGTCTGCCCATCATCATCACTGCCTGCCCATCATCATCAATGCCTGCCCATAATCATCATTATCTCCACAGCAATAAACATTGCCTGCCCATCATCATCAATCATCATTGCCTCCCCATCATCATCATCACTGCCCTCCCCCACCACCATCACACATACAGCAGACACACACACACACACACACAGACAAAGCATCGCACTACATACACACAGAGAAACATACACAGACACACACACAAACATCTCACCTGTCTGGCGTCCACGCGCTCACTGCCACAGCAGGCCGCTGAATGATGACGTCATTCAGCGGCGCTGCTGTGAGAGGAAGCGCCGGCATCCTGCAGGCGCCCCCTGAAGCCCGGAGGCGGAGCTGCGGCAGCGGAGGCACAGGGAGAGGTGAGTATTGAGCCGGCCGCAGCCGGGTCCCTGAGCAAGCGGGTGGGGCCCAGTGGCGGCGCTGACACCGCTAACGGGCGCGGGGTGCCAGACGGCGAGTGGGTCCCCCCGCCTGCTCAGGGCCCCGGCACTTGCCCGGGTGTGCCGGGTGCTGACGCCGGCCCTGACTAAGCACAATTATCCCCCACTGGCCATTCACTTACTTTACAGATGATCATGACAGGAGTCCAAAAAGTCACCCCCTCACCTGCAGGATGAAGATACTCAAGTGCAGGGCAACCCCAGCTCCACAGAGACCCCGCAGGAGAGCAGAGGGGCTTACACTCCATGTCCTGTGCGGCACCACTCAGTGTGACCGCGCTCTCCCTGCAGCACCGCTCGTCTGCTGCACAGCTCCTGTCAGCCGCGGAGCCAAGAGCAGCAGGAGATGCAGGGGCCCTGGACGACGTCACTGCAGAGCGAAGCAGAGAGGGCCCCTCCTGCTAATGACAGCCCCCTGCCTCTCATAGTGTTCCTGCTGCCGCTGTCTCTATGGATGGATCAAGCACCATCGGTAGTAGTTTTTGGCCCCCGTCCCTTCAGGGCCCCAATGCAGCTGCACCGGTTGAACCGGCGGTATGTCCGCCCTTGTAGAGGATCTGTCCTGTGTGGTGCAGTATATAGAGGATCTGTCGGCTCTCCTGTGTGGTGTAGTATATAGAGGATCTGTCCTGTGTGGTGTAGTATATAGAAGATCTGTCCTGTGTGGTGTAGTATATAGAGGATCTGTCAGCTCTCATGTGTGGTGTAGTATATAGAGGATCTGTCAGCTCTCCTGTGTGGTGTAGTATATAGAGGATCTGTCAGCTCTCCTGTGTGGTGTAGTATATAGAGGATCTGTCGGCTCTCCTGTGTGGTGTAGTATATAGAGTATCTGTCAGCTCTCCTGTGTGGTGTAGTATATAGAGGATCCGTCTGCTCTCCTGTGTGGTGTAGTATATAGAGGATCTGTCAGCTCTCCTGTGTGGTGTAGTATATAGAGGATCTGTCAGCTCTCCTGTGTGGTGTAGTATATAGAGGATCTGTCAGCTCTCCTGTGTGATGTAGTATATAGAGGATCTGTCAGCTCTCCTGTGTGGTGTAGTATATAGAGGATCTGTCGGCTCTCCTGTGTGGTGCAGTATATAGAGGATCTGTCAGCTCTCCTGTGTGGTGTAGTATATATAGAGGATCTGTCTGCTCTCCTGTGTGGTGTAGTATATAGAGGATCTGACAGCTCTCCTGTGTGGTGTAGTATATAGAGGATCTGTCAGCTCTCCTGTGTGGTGTAGTATATAGAGATCTGTCGGCTCTTCTGTTTGGTGTAGTATATAGAGGATCTGTCAGCTTTCCTGTGTGGTGTAGTATATAAAGGATCTGTCAGCTCTCCTGTGTGGTGTAGTATATAAAGGATCTGTCAGCTCTCCTGTGTGGTGTAGTATATAGAGGATCTGTCAGATCTCCTGTGTAGTGTAGTATATAGAGGATCTGTCAGCTCTCCTGTGTGGTGTAGTATATAGAGGATCTGTCGGCTCTCCTGTGTGGTGTAGTATATAGAGGATCTGTCAGCTCTCCTGTGTGGTGTAGTATATAGAGGATCTGTCAGCTCTCCTGTGTGGTGTAGTATATAGAGGATCTGTCAGCTCTCCTGTGTGGTGCAGTATATAGAGGATCTGTCCTGTGTGGTGCAGTATATAGAGGATCTGTCAGCTCTCCTGTGTGTTATAGTATATAGAGGATCTGTCAGCTCTCCTGTGTGGTGTAGTATATAGAGGATGTGTCAGCTCTCCTGTGGTGTAGTATATAGAGGATCTGTCGGCTCTCCTGTGTGGTGTAGTATATAGAGGATCTGTCAGCTCTCCTGTGTGGTGTAGTATATAGAGGATCTGTCGGCTCACCTGTGTGGTGTAGTATATAGAGGATCTGTCGGCTCTCCTGTGTGGTGTAGTATATAGAGGATCTGTCAGCTCTCCAGTGTGGTGCAGTATATAGAGGATGTGTCAGCTCTCCTGTGTGGTGTAGTATAAGAGGATCTGTCAGCTCTCCTGTGTGGTGTAGTATATAGAGGATCTGTCAGCTCCTGTGGGGTAGTTTTATAAAGGATCTGTCAGCCTCCTGTGTGGTGTAGTATATAGAGGATCTGTCTGCTCTTCTGTGTGGTGCAGTATATAGAGGATCTGTCAGCTCTCCTGTGTGGTGTACTATATAAAGGATCTGTCACCTCTCCTGTGTGGGGTAGTATATAAAGGATCTGTCAGCTCTCCTGTGTGGTGTAGTATATAGAGGATCTGTCGCTCTTCTGTTTGGT
>JARQOD010007776.1:0-38107 GCA_033576555.1 Oophaga sylvatica
ACTGCACAAATTCCCTGACGTCACGAGACAAAGTAGGCCACCAAAAGACCGACTCACCAAGTCTCTGTTTACCAAAAATCCGGGATGACCAGCCAAGCGGAACAATGAATCTCAGACATCACACTCTTCTTCCACTGGTCTGGGACAAACAATTTCCCAATAGGGCAGCGCTCAGGTTTATCCTCCTGACACCCTTCCAGAGTCAGTCTCAAATTGGTCAAGATGGCGGAAAGAACTACACCCTCTTTCAAAATAACTGTAGGATCAGATAACTCAGGAGAGTCCGCAAAGAAACTCCTCGAGAGGCATCTGCCTTAACATTCTTAGTGCCAGGAAGAAAAGAAACCACAAAATTAAAACGTGTGAAAAACAAGGCCCACCTGGCCTGTCTAGGATTAAGTCGTTGGCTGATTCAAGATAAACCAGATTCTTATGGTCCGTGAGGACCACCACCTGATGTTTGGCTCCTTCCAGCCAATGTCTCCACTCTTCAAAGGCCCACTTCATGGCCAATAACTCCCGATACCCACGTCATAATTACGTTCAGTTGGAGAAAATTTTCGAGAGAAAAAGGCACAAGGGTTACTCTTAGAGGTCTCTGGATCTCTTTGGGACAAAACGGCACCTGCCGCAATTTCAGAGGCATCAACCTCCACCTGAAACGGCAGAGAAACATCAGGCTTGCCATAGAACAGGAGCAGAAATGAATCTCTGCTTAAGTTCCTGAAATGCAGAAACTGCCTCAGGAGGCCAATTCACCACATCAGAACCCTTTTTGGTCAAATCAGTCAATTGTTTAACAATACCGGAGAAATTACCAATAAATTTACGATAAAAATTGGCAAAACCCAAAAATCTCTGAAGAGCCTTTAATGAAGTAGGTTGGACCCAATCACAGATGGCCTGAACCTTGACCAGGTCCATTTCAATAACAGACGGAGACAAAATGAATCCCAGAAATGAGACCTTCTGTACGCCAAAAAGACACTTTGATCCTTCACATACAGTGCATTCTCTCTCAAAATCTGGAACACAGTCCGAACATGTTTCACATGAGAGTCCCAGTCGTTGGAAAAAATCAAGATATTATCCAAATAAACAATCAGAAATTTATCCTCAAAATCCCTGAAAAATATCATTCATGAAGGATTGGAAGACGGAAAGGAGCATTAATGAGCCCGAAGGGCATCACTAGGTACTCAAAATGCCCCTCTGGGGTATTAAACGCCGTCTTCCATTCATCCCCGTGCTTAATGCGAATAAGGTTATACGCCCCTGAGGTCAAGCTTGGTAAACCAACTAGCACTTTTCACCTGGAAAACAGGTCAGAAATCAAGGGTAACGGATATTGATACTTCACAGTGATCTTATTCAAGAGACGATAATCAATACACGGCCTCAATGAACCATCCTTTTTGGCCACAAAGAAAAAACCGGCACCAAGGGTGAAGAGGATGGTCTGATATGACCCTTCTCCAATGACTCCTTGATATAAGATCGCATAGCATCGTGTTCAGGTACAGACAAGTTAAAAAGGCGACCTTTAGGAAATTTACCACCAGGCACTAATTCAATAGCGCAATCATAGCTCCTGTGAGGGGGGCAAAGGATGCAGATTTACTTTCACTAAATACATCCAAAAAATCAGTCAAAAAGTCAGGAGCATCCTGAGACTGGGGAGAGGTAAAAAAACAGGAGTGTCGGCATTAACACATTGGCAGCCCCAACTGGTCCAGACACAGATTTCCAATCCAAAACAGGATTATGAGACAGTAACCAAGGGAAACCTAGTACAATAATGTCATGCAGATTATACAGCACCAGAAATTTGCAACTCTCCTGAGTAGAAAACTGGGGTTTATTCTCCGCCAAATAGATATAATCAATGCCCAGTAGGGGAATAGACTTCCGCAGGGGTATCATGGGAAACCCACAACGTTTGGCAAAGTCAAAATCCATCAGGTTAATAGCTGCTCCTGAATCAACAAAAGCCTGAGCAAAAATGTGGACATAGAGAAAATCAGGGTAACAGCCAACAGAAATTTAGACTGAACACTACCCAAGACAACTGAACGCGCAAACGTCTTCCCCGCTTAGGGCAGACGGAAACAGCATGGAAGAGTCACCACAGTAGAAACATAACCCATTGCGCCTACGAAACTCATGACGCTGAGCCCCAGAAGTCACTCCATCACACTGCATGAGCTCAGGAGCTGGCTCACAAGGCAACACTATCTCACGCATACCTCTGCGCTCACGCAAACGTCTGTCAATTTGAATGGCCAAAGACATAGAATCATTGAGACCAGAGGGAACAGGGAATCCCACCATAACATCCTTTACATTCTCTGACAGCCCCTTCCGAAAAAGAGCTGCCAAAGCATCATCATTCCATTGGTCAGAACTGCCCCACTTTCGAAATTTCTGACAGTACAACTCAGCGTCTTCAAGACCCTGATTTAATGCCAACAGGATCTTTTCAGCTTGATCAGTGACATTAGGTTCATCGTACAATAACCCCATAGCCTGTAAAAATACATCAATATCATTCAAAACAGGATCCACAGGTGTCAGGGAAAAAGCCCAATCCTGAGGGTCGCCGCGCAGCAGGGAGATGACAATTTGAACCTGCTGTGCAGCGTTCCTGAGGATTAGGCCTTAAGGCAAAAAACAACTTACAGTTATTTTTGAAATTCAGAAATTTAGATCGATCCCCCAAAAACAAATCTGGCATGGGAATCCTAGGTTCCACAACCGGCAACCCGCAAGATAGGTAGCAATACTCCGAACCTCAGTGGCAAGCTGATCCACACGGCTAGACAACTGTGCAAACTCCATTGAGAGAGAAAAAAAAATCCTCCTCAGCACCCAGAGAAAAAGAGGGAAAAAAATGCAACAACAGAAAAAAAAACCTCTGACAACTTTTTTTTTTTCCACACTATTTTTCCCTTCTGTGAGTACCATATAATTTTCAGTTTGGCCGGTGATACTGTTATGTACGGTAGCTGAGGAGGACAGGAACAACAGCAGGCAGCCGAACACCTGAGATGTTGGTAACTAATGGGTTGCAGAAACCTGAACTAGCACACAACTAGAGGTAGCCGTGGAGCGTTCCGACGTTGATCCTAGACGCCTCGTCACGCCTGAGAGCTAGCTATACTAAAGATAGAAACAGGAAAGCTAACTGCCCCGGAGTAGAGCCCCAAAGGAATAGGCAGCCCCCAAACATATAATGGCGGTTAGACAAGATGAAAACACAAACGCAGGCAGAAAACAGATTGAGCAAACGCTGGGGGCCACAAGCTGACTAAATAGGAAAGGACAGGAGAGATTACTTTCTGCAACCCAAAAAACCCTACAAAAATCCAACAATCCTGATTACAAAAATACTGAGATCACACGATCTCGCCACCCACTAAATCAGATCTCAGTGTGAACAAAACAAAGCTGCAGCCGCTGAAAAAGCAGGAAAAAGCAAATGAAAAAACAAACAGAGGCCACAGACAACTGTGAGGAGCTCAGGCCCCAGGAGGGGACCCGGCTGTCCTCCACAAATGTGCAGAAAACAATGCAAATAGCAAGCACAAAAATAAAAGCAGAAAATATCTTGTCTGATAGCAGAAGATGCAGGCAAGACTCAGCAAACTTCCAAAAGAACCAGGAACCACAATTGAGACAAGAACAATTGATCACCGGCAACCATCATGGGAGGGAACCTCCCTTATATCAGACCAGTCCGTGATCCCAGATTGCCATTCCTCGCTGAAAGGTTCAGTACTGTCTGTAACCACCAGAGGGAGCCTCTGCTCAGAAACCATCTCTAGCACATTCATAACAGGGAATTTTAAATCACCGTATATACAGTCATGGCCAAAAGTTTTGAGAATGACACAAATATTTATTTTCACATGATCTGCTGCCCTCTGGTTTTTATGTGTGTTTGACAGATGTTTTTATCACAGACAGAAATATAATAATTGCAAACATATGAGTAACAAAAGCTTATATTGACAGTTAGAATGAGTTAATGCAGCAAGTCAATATTTGCAGTGTTGACCCTTCTTCTTCAGGACCTCTGCAATTCTCCCTGGCATGCTCTCAATCAACTTCTGGACCAAATCCTGACTGATAGCAGTCCATTCTTGCACAATCAATGCTTTCATTTTGTCAGAATTTTTAGGTTTTTGTTTGTCCACCCGTCTCTTGATGATTGACCACAAGTTCTCAATGGGATTAAGATCTGGGGAGTTTCCAGGCCATGGACCCAAAATCTCTATGTTTTGTTCCCTGAGCCATTTAGTTATCACCTTTGCTTTATGGCAAGGTGCTCCATCATGCTGGAAAAGGCATTGTTGATCGCCAAACTGCTCTTGGAGGGTTGGGAGAAGTTGCTCTTGGAGGACATTCTGGTACCATTCTTTATTCATGGCTGTGTTTTTAGGCAAGACTGTGAGAGAGCCGATTCCCTTGGCTGAGAAGCAACCCCACACATGAATGGTTTCAGGATGCTTAACAGTTGGCATGAGACAAGACTGGTGGTAGTGCTCACCTTGTCTTCTCCGAATGAGGCGTTTTCCTGATGTCCCAAACAATTAAAAAGGGGATTCATCAGAGAAAATAACTTTACCCCAGTCCTCAGCAGTCCACTGCCTGTACCTTTTGCAGAATATCAGTCTGTCCATGATGTTTTTTCTGGAGAGAAGTAGCTTCTTTGCTGCCCTCCTTGAGACCAGGCTTTGCTCCAAGAGTCTCCGCCTCACAGTGCGTGCAGATGCACTCACACCTGCCTGCTGCCATTCCTGAGCAAGCTCTGCACTGCTGGTAGCCCGATCCCGCAGCTGAAACACTTTTAAGAGACGGTCCTGGCGCTTGCTGGTCTTTCTTGGGTGCACTGAAGCCTTTTTGGCAACAATGGAACCTCTCTACTTGAAGTTCTTGATGATGCGATAGATTGTTGACTGAGGTGCAATCTTTCTAGCTGCGATACTCTTCCCTGTTAGGCCATTTTTGTGCATTGAATGATGACTGCACGTGTTTCTTTAGAGATAACCATGGTTAACAGAAGAGAAACAATGATGCCAAGCACCAGCCTCCTTTTAAAGTGTCCAGTGGTGTCATTCTTACTTAATCATGACAGATTGATCTCCAGCCATGTCCTCATCAACACCCACACCTGTGTTAATGGAGCAATCACTGAAAAGAGGTTAGCTGGTCCTTTTAAGGCAGGGCTGCAATGATGTTGAAATGTGTTTTGGGGATAAAGTTCATTTTCTAGCCAAATATTGACTTTGCAAGTAATTGCTGTTAAGCTGATCACTCTTTATAACATTCTGGAGTATATGCAAATTGCTATTAGAAAAAGTGAAGCAGTAGACTTTGTAAAAATTAATATTTGTGTCATTCTCAAAACTTTTGGCCATGACTGTACAGTCATGCACAAAAGTTTTAAGAATGACACAAATATTATTTTTACAAAGTCTACTGCTTCACTTTTTCTAATGGTAATTTGCATATACTCCAGAATGTTATAAAGAGTTATCAGCTTGACAGCAATTACTTGCAAAGTCAATATTTGGCTAGAAAATTAACTTTATCACCCTAAACACATTTCAACATCATTGCAGCCCTGCCTTAAAAGGACCAGCTAACCTCTTTTCAGTGATTGCTCCATTAACACAGGTGTGGGTGTTGATGAGGACATGGCTGGAGATCAATCTGTCATGATTAAGTAAGAATGAGACCACTGGACACTTTAAAAGGAGGCTGGTGCTTGGCATCATTGTTTCTCTTCTGTTAACCATGGTTATCTCTAAAGAAACACATGCAGTCATCATTGCAATGCACAAAAATGGCCTAACAGGGAAGAGTATCGCAGCTAGAAAGATTGCACCTCAGTCAACAATCTATTGCATCATCAAGAACTTCAAGGAGAGAGGTTCCATTGTTGCCAAAAAGGCTCCAGGGCGCCCAAGAAAGACCAGCAAGCGCCAGGACCGTCTCTTAAAAGTGTTTCAGCTGCAGGATTGGGCTACCAGCAGTGCAGAGCTTGCTCAGGAATGGCAGCAGTCAGGTGTGAGTGCATCTGCATGCACTGTGAGGCGGAGACTCTTGGAGCAAGGCCTGGTCTCAAGGAGGGCAGCAAAGAAGCCACTTCTCTCCAGAAAAAACATCATGGACAGACTGATATTCTGCAAAAGGTACAGGCAGTGGACTGCTGAGGACTGGGGTAAAGTTATTTTCTCTGATGAATCCCCTTTTCGATTGTATGGGACATCAGAAAACGCCTCATTCGGAGAAGACAAGGTGAGAGCTACCACCAGTCTTGTCTCATGCCAACTGTTAAGCATCCTGAAACCATTCATGCGTGGGGTTGCTTCTCAGCCAAAGGGAATCGGCTCTCTCACAGTCTTGCCTAAAAACACAGCCATGAATAAAGAATGGTACCAGAATGTCCTCCAAGAGCAACTTCTCCTAACCCTCCAAGAGCAGTTTGGCGATCAACAATGCCTTTTCTAGCATGATGGAGCACCTTGCCATAAAGCAACGGTGATAACTAAATGGCTCAGGGAACAAAACATAGAGATTTTGGATCCATGGCCTGGAAACTCCCCAGATCTTAATCCCATTGAGAACTTGTGATCAATCATCAAGAGACGGGTGGACAAACAAAAACCTAAAAATTCTGACAAAATGAAAGCATTGATTGTGCAAGAATGGACTGCTATCAGTCAGGATTTGGTCCAGAAGTTGAGTGAGAGAATGCCAGAGAGAATTGCAGAGGTCCTGAAGAAGAAGGGTCAACATTGCAAATATTGACTTGCTGCATTAACTCATTCTAACTGTCAATATAAGCTTTTGTTACTCATATGTTTGCAATTATATTTCTGTCTGTGATAAAAACATCTGTCAAACACACATAAAAACCAGAGGGCAGCAGATCATGTGAAAATATAATATTTGTGTCATTCTCAAAACTTTTGGCCATGACTGTACAGTATTTCAGGAGTAACAGACACGGTCACAGGCCCAGTTTGGATAACAGCAGAATATGAAATGCAGAAAAAGTGTAGTCTATCAGTAGTGTACAGCTGTATACAGTGTTGGAGAAATTGTAAACCTTCGTATATATTTCAGGAGGAACACACACAGTCAGAGGCCCAGTCTGGATAACACCAGAATATGAAAATCAGAAAAATGTACTCTATCAGTAGCGTATAGCTGTATACAGTGCTGGGTTAATTTTAAATCTCCGTATATATTTGAGGAGTAACACACACTGTCACAGGCTCAGTAGGGATAACACCAGAATATGAAAAGGAGAAAAAGTGTACTGTATCAGTAGCGGACAGCTGTATACAGTGTTGGGGGAATTGTAAATCTCTGTATATATTTCAGGAGTAACAGACACGGTCACAGGTCCAGTTTGGATAACAGCAGAATATGAAAAGCAGAAAAAGTGTACTCTATCAGTAGCGTACAGCTGTATACAGTGTTGGGGTAATTGTAAATCTCCGTATATATTTCAGGAGTAACAGACACGGTCACAGGCCCAGTTTGGATAACAGCAGAATATGAAATGCAGAAAAAGTGTACTCTATCTGTAGTATACAGTGTTGGGGGAATTTTAAATCTCCGTATATATTTGAGGAGTAACACACACGGTCACAGGCTCAGTAGGGATAACACCAGAATATGAAAAGGAGAAAAAGTGTACTGTAACAGTAGCGGACAGCTGTATACAGTGTTGAGGGAATTGTAAATCTCCATATATACTTCAGGAGGAACACACACAGTCAGAGGCCCAGTCTGGATAACACCAGAATATGAAAATCAGAAAAGTGTACTCTATTAGTAGTGTACAGATGTATACAGCGTTGGGGGAATTGTACATCTCCGTATATATTTCAGGAGTAACACACACACGCTCTCTCACTATGGATTTGACCGTAATACAGAAGGCAGAAAAACGGTACTGTATCAGAAGATACCAGCTGTATACAGTTTTGGGGAAAATTGAAATCTCCGTAAATATTTCCGGAGTCACACACAGATAGTTAGCATGTATTTGTCCGTGATACCAGCCGGTACACGGTACTGTGAGGAGCGTACAGCTCTATACGGTGTGGGAAAAAATGAACACTCGGTAACTGTGCAGAAAAAATGAAGAAAAGTATTAGTGTTGTGTTAGAAAGCAATCTGCACAGCAGTGTACACACACCAATACAGGTAGCAAGCAACCTAATAATCAGCTCTGCTACTCCACAAAAGAAATTTCCCCCTTCTCACTGGCAGGCAGCCTAATAATCAGCTCTGTTGCTCCACACAAGAAATGTCCCCCTTCTCACTGGCAGGCAGCCTAATAATCAGCTCTGCTGCTCCACACAAGAAATTTCCCCCTTCTCACTGGCAGGCAGCCTAATAATCAGCTCTGCTGCTCCACACAAGAAATTTCCCCCTTCTCACTGGCAGGCAGCCTAATAATCAGCTCTGCTGCTCCACACAAGCAATTTCTACGCTTTCACTGGCAGGCAGCCTAAGAACCACACACCAAAATCTTCCTCTGTCACTGCACAGTAACTGTACAGCTAATCGCTATCAGCACAAGCACAGATATTTTTTTTGGGCCTGCCTAATGCTCTCCCTGCTGAGAACCAGCGGCAGCAACCTCTCCCTACACTAAGATCTGCAGAAGTAAAATGGTGATTGGAGGTGAGGGATTTTATATGCACTGTGACGCCACACAAAGCCAGCCAGTCACTGCAATGCCCTTCTCTAAGATGTTGCTGGCCGCTGCCCATGTCATCGCGTTGCCCACAGTCTGCGTCCTTGCTCATTGGCCGAGAAAAGGCCCTTAAAGTATTATGGGAAAACTGACTTGGGCTAAATGGTCGCCGAACACGTGACCGACCTCGCGCCATGGTCGGGTTTCGCTCGGCGAAACCTGAATTTGGCGAAAGTCGGTGTTTTTTTAAATTGACCGACCTGTTTCACTCAACCCTAGCGGGCAGTTATGAAAAAGATGAGCTTTGGTCCTTAATTCACTGACTTAATGCAGCTGTTGTTTCATTCCCTGTTTGCTGAACTTCGAGTGAATGGCAAATTCTCTGAGAGTTTCAAATTACAGAGATACACTAGGCACGGCTGCCCAATGTCACCCTTCCTCATTGCCTTGGCCATTGAACCCTTGGGGTGCCACTTAAGACAGTCAAAGTATTTTACTGGTCTTAGATGTGGTGAAATAGAGGAGCAAGTGAGCCTCTATGCAGATGATATAATGCTTTTTATAAGTAACTGTCACGGGTGTGTCGCTGCGAAGATCGTCGCGATTGCACACCCTGACTTCGCACAGCTGAGTTTCTGGTGCTGGGTGTTTTTCGGCACTGAGGGAGTTAATTCTTTCTCTCTCTGTGCTGGACTGACCTTCCTCGCTCAGCTGCAATTAATGTTTTGTTAATTGGTTTCCTTCAAATACCTGCCTGTCTGCTGGGGAAGTGTCGGTGAAAGCTTTCATGCAGACCAGCAGAGCGGATCGTATTGAGAAGTCTAAGCTAAGAATACCTGTTGTGGTTTTCTCCTGTCCTCGCTTTATTAGTTATCTCCCTACCCGTTTGTGTTCCCTCTGTATTGGTAGTTTTGTATGCAAGGTGTTCTTTTATTTACCCCTTGTACTGTCTCGTTTGTCTTATACTGTGTGTGAAGGCAGATACCTTCCTTATCCCTGTGGTGGTAATCAGGGTCCTTCTCAGGACTAGATTACAGTGGTTAGGGATTCACAGGAGATAGGGTTACGCTGGCAGCCTGGACCTCTGTACCATCAACAGTACCTCCAGGTAGAGGGATTAGTCAGGCCCCCAGCTTAGGGTCAGCATAGACCCCGGTTCTCCTGTATACAGAGACAGCGTGACATTTTCACCGACCACATTTAAGATTCTCCCCAGCCACCATGGATCCAGTAGCCAGTCTGGCTCAGCAGTTGCAGAGTTTGTCCATGGAGTTGAGGGACGTTAAGTCCAAGGTTTTGTACCCCCCGGAGCATGCCAGACCTGAACCTAAAGTAGCTCTCCCGGACAGGTTCACTGGAGGGCGGGACAAGTTTTTTGCTTTCCGGGAGGCATGTAAATTGTACTTTCGGCTGCGACCTCGGTCATCTGGGAGTGAAGATCAAAGGGTTGGAATTGTCATCTCGCTCCTACAAGGGGACCCCCAGTCCTGGGCGTTCTCTCTTCCCCGGACTCCCCGGCTCTCCAGTCAGTGGATAGATTTTTCGCAGCACTGGGTCTTGTATATGATGACCCGGATCGAGTCTCCCTTGCTGAAAATAAGTTACGTAAGATACAGCAGGGAGATCGTCCGGCAGAGGAAATTTCTTCGGAGTTCTGTAGGTGGGCCACGGACACCCAGTGGAATGACCCGGCTCTTAGGAGCCAGTTTTGTCAAGGTTTATCTGACAAATTAAAAGATGTGTTGGCGCAATATGACCCTCCCACGTCACTGGAAGCCGCTATGGCCTTGCTATTCGCATTGATAGACGGCTGCGGGAGAGGTGCGGGGTAACTCCGCCCCCTGTGATGACTCCACCTTCCTCAAGGGTCCCTTACACGGAGGTTCCCCTGGTCAGTCCAGAGGAGCCTATGCAATTAGGAGGGACATCATTCCGGGGGAGGGGATCGGTGGGGCGCCACAAAACAAGAAGTTGTTTCTTCTGTGGAAAAACGGGACATTTTATTAGGGGGTGTCCATCCCGTCCTTTGCAGAGTGAGAAGTCGCCGGAAAACTATTGATCCCAGATTGTGTGATGGACGGCAATCTGGGAGTAAGTATTTCGTCCCTAAGTTCGTCTCAGTTTCTCGTACCGGCGGAGGTGGTGGTGGGTGCGAGAACTGAGAGGATATCTGTTCTTCTGGATAGTGGGGCCGGGGCTAATCTGGTGGATGCTCAATTTGCCCGGGTTCAAGGTATGCGATTGTGTGGGTTGGCTAAACCCGTCCCAATATTCTCGATCGACGCCAGACCTCTCGGTCAGGGAAGTTTTGTGCAAGCAGTGCATAACATTGATCTTCAAGTGGGGGCGCTACATAAAGAACTGTTGTCTTGTTATGTGTTGGAGGGTCTTCCCACTCCTATAGTGCTGGGCCTGCCTTGGCTAACTAAGCATAACCCGGTTATTGATTGGCAATCCAGAGAGATAAGCCAATGGAGCGATTTCTGTAATAAAAACTGCATGAATACGGTCATTGGTGTGGTCGCTACTAGGGCCTTACCTCCATTTCTGGTGGACTTTGAGGATGTATTCTCGGAGGAAGGGTGTCAAGAACTACCTCCTCATCGCGAGTATGACTGTGCTGTTAACTTGATCCCTGGGGCCAAGTTATCGAAATCTAGGTTGTATAACCTTTCTGGTCCTGAGAGACAGGCCATGAAGGATTATATTTCAGAGAGTCTGGCTAAGGGGCATATTAGACCTTCATCTTCCCCGGTGGCCGCGGGTTCTTCTTTGTGAAGAAAAAAGATGGAGGCCTACGCCCTTGCCTGGATTTCCGTGAGCTTAATTGGATTACGGTCCGAGATCCGTATCCGCTCCCACTTATTCCCGATCTCTTCAATCAGATCGTGGGTGCCAAATGGTTCTCTAAGTTGGATCTCAGGGGGGCGTACAATCTTATTAGGATGAAGGAGGGGGATAAGTGGAAGACGGCGTTTAACACTCCGGAGGGGCATTATGAGAACCTTGTCATGCCATTTGGTCTGAGTATTGCCCCGGCGGTGTTTCAACACTTTGTAAATGACATCTTTCGCCACCTAATGGGACAGTTTGTGGTCATATATCTGGATGATATCTTAATTTACTCGCCAGATCTTGTGTCTCATCAGGAGCATGTTAGGCAGGTGTTACAGATCTTGCGGGATAATAAGCTGTACGCCAAATGGGAGAAGTGTGTGTTCGCCGTACAGGAACTTCAGTTTTTAGGATTCCTGGTGTCAGCATCCGGTTTTCGTATGGACCCTGGGAAAGTGCGGGCAGTTCTTGAGTGGGATTTGCCAGAGGATCTTAAGGCAATACAACTTTTCCTGGGGTTTGCTAACTACTACCGGAAATTCATTCGTAATTTCTCCTCCATAGTTAAACCTCTCACAGACATGACTAAAAAAGGGACGGATTTTTCAAAGTGGTCTGACAAGGCTTGTCAAGCGTTTTCCTCTTTGAAAAAATGTTTTGCTTCTGCACCCATACTTGTTCAGCCTGATGCGTCTCAGCCATTCATTGTTGAGGTGGACGCTTCCGAGGTAGGGGTGGGAGCGGTATTGTCACAAGGTTCGTCCCCTGGTAAATGGCATCCGTGCGCCTTCTTCTCTAAAAATTGTCGTCCGCTCAGAGGAATTATGATGTCGGCAATAGGGAGCTCTTGGCCATTAAGTTGGCTTTTGGGGAGTGGCGTCATTATTTGGAGGGGGCAGTCCACCCGGTCACTGTCATTACCGATCACAAAAACCTGCTATATTTAGAATCCGCTAAACGTCTGAATCCCAGACAAGCTAGGTGGTCGTTGTTTTTTACCAGGTTTAATTTTGTTGTCACATATCGTCCTGGGTCAAAAAATGTTAAGGCGGATGCCTTATCTCGCTGTTTCCCAGGAGCTGGGAATACGGAGGATCCGGTTCCGGTCCTTCAGGAGGGGGTGGTGGTGTCGGCAGTATGCTCTGAGCTTGAGGAAGAGGTATTGGAGGCTCAGGGGGACGCCCCTGTAGGACCTCCAGGGAGACTGTTTGTTCCTAATCAGTTGCGACAAAGGGTGATCAAGGCACACCATAATTCAGCTTTGGCAGGACACCCTGGGAGTAAAGCAACTGAGGATCTCCTCTCGCGCCGGTTTTGGTGGCCTAACTTACATAGGGAGGTGGTAACTTTTGTCGCGTCCTGCGAGGTTTGTGCGCGCTCTAAGACCCCACATACCCGTCCGTCTGGGGCCCTCTTACCTTTGAAGATCCGGAGCGTCCGTGGACTCATCTGTCTATGGACTTCATTACAGATCTCCCGCCATCTTCGGGTAAAACAGTCATACTCGTTGTGGTGGACAGGTTCAGCAAGATGGCACATTTTATCGCTCTTCCTGCTCTTCCTAATGCTAAAACTCTTGCGCAGGTGTTTATTGGGGAGATTGTAAGGCTTCACGGGGTACCCTCCGATGTGGTGTCGGATCGGGGGTCTCAGTTCGTGTCCAAATTCTGGAAAGCATTTTGTACACGGCAGGGGATGCAGTTGTCATTTTCATCGGCTTTTCACCCGCAGACCAATGGTCAGACAGAGCGTCTGAACCAGAGCTTGGAGACATATCTCCGGTGTTTTGTGTCAGAGAACCAGAAGGACTGGCTTCTTTCTTGCCTTTGGCGGAGTTTGCTCTAAATAATAGGGGGAGCGAGTCCACTGGTAAGTCCCCGTTTTTTGGGGCATATGGTTTTCACCCCCAGTTTTGTACTTTCAATAGGGGGGGCTCTTCTGGGGTTCCTGAGGAGGAACGATTTTCGTCGTCACTTGCTTCAGTGTGGAGAGGAGTGCTGAATAATTTGAGTACTATGGGGAACCGATACAAACGTATGGCTGATAGGAGGAGAGTGTCTGGTCCGGACCTAAGTGTGAACGATCTGGTATGGTTGTCTACCAAAAATATAAAACTTAAGGTTCCCTCCTGGAAACTGGGTCCCAGGTTCATCGGGCCATACAAGATCAGTTCTATAATTAATCCAGTTGCATTCCGTCTTGACCTCCCTCCTACATTTAAAATTCATAATGTGTTCCACAGATCGTTACTTAAGAAGTATGTGGCGCCGGTGATACCGGCACCTTTACCTCCTCCTCCTGTGGTGGTCAATGGTAACTTGGAGTTCCAGGTGTCGAGAGTCATCGATTCACGTCTGAATCGCCGGTCCCTTCAGTACCTTGTTCATTGGAGGGGGTATGGTCCTGAGGAGAGGACGTGGGTTTCTGCGTCGGATATTAACGCAGACCGATTGGTTCGGGCCTTCCACACTACTCACCCAGATAAACCCGGCCCTGAGGGTCCGGAGGCCCCTCGTAGAAGGGGGGTACTGTCACGGGTGTGTCGCTGCGAAGATCATCGCGATTGCACACCCTGACTTCACACAGCTGAGTTTCTGGTGCTGGGTGTTTTTCGGCACTGAGGGAGTTAATTCTTTTTCTCTCTGTGCTGGACTGACCAGCCTCGCTCAGCTGCAATTAATGTTTTGTTAATTGGTTTCCTTCAAATACCTGCCTGTCTGCTGGGGAAGTGTCGGTGAAAGCTTTCATGCAGACCAGCAGAGCGGATCGTATTGAGAAGTCTAAGCTAAGAATACCTGTTGTGGTTTTCTCCTGTCCTCGCTTTATTAGTTATCTCCCTACCCGTTTGTGTTCCCTCTGTATTGGTAGTTTTGTATGCAAGGTGTTCTTTTATTTACCCCTTGTACTGTCTCGTTTGTCTTATACTGTGTGTGAAGGCAGATACCTTCCTTATCCCTGTGGTGGTAATCAGGGTCCTTCTCAGGACTAGATTACAGTGGTTAGGGATTCACAGGAGATAGGGTTACGCTGGCGGCCTGGACCTCTGTACCATCAACAGTACCTCCAGGTAGAGGGATTAGTCAGGCCCCCAGCTTAGGGTCAGCATAGACCCTGGTTCTCCTGTATACAGAGACAGCGTGACAGTAACATAATATCTTCAATCAGTTCAAAATTGTCAATTATAACAGACTTCGGAAGGTTGTCAGGTTTATCAATTAATTTGAATAAATCTGTCCTGATGCCGGTATATTCTCTGCCCCATTCTCCAATAGAGGAACAATCTCAGTTACAAATTGTAGACAAGTTGAAATACTTGGGAATAACTGTCAGTACCAAGCCTAAAGAATATGGAACATTAAACGTAGACCCTTGTTAGATAACTTTAGAACTAAGGTGAATGCATGGTCCAAACACCTACTATCATTTATAGGTAGAGGAAATCTTATCAAGATGATCATTATGCCACAATTGTTATACAGCTGTGCTGAAGAGTTTACATACAAAATTACATGCAAAATTTTTGCTTTCTTGGCCTTTTTTCAGAGAATATGAATGATAACACCAAAACCTTTTCTCCACTTTTGGTTAGTGGTTGGGTGAAGCCATTTATTGTCAAACTACTGTGTTTTCTCTTTTTAAATCATAATGACAACCTAAAACATCCAAATGACCCTGATCAAAAGTTCACATACTCCATTTCTTAAAACCTTGTGTTGCCCCCTCTAACATCAATGACAGCTTGACGTCTTTTGTGGTAGTTGTGGATGAGGTTCTTTATTTTGTCAGATGGTAAAGCTGCCCTGTCTTCTTGGCAAACAGCCTCCAGTTCCTGTAAATTCCTGGGCTGTCTAGCATGGACTGCACGCTTGAGATCTCCCCTTCACTTTGTTCCACTGTAGCTAATGACAGGTCGACTTGGATTTGTGTTTTGGATCGTTGTCATTTTCAAACGTTCAAGTACGTCCCATGCGCAGTTTCCGGGCAGATGATTGCAAATTTGCCTCCAGTATTTGCTGATAACATGCTGCATTCATCTTTCCTTCAACTTTGACCAAGTTTCCTGTGCCTTTGTAGCTCACACATCCCCAAAACATCAGCGATCCACCTTCATGCTTTACAGTAGGAATGGTGTTCCTTTCATCATAGGCCTTGTTGACCTCTCTCCAAATGTAACGTTTATGGTTGTGGCCAAAAAATTCAATTTTGGTCTCATCACTCCAAATTACCTTGTTCCAGAAGGTTTGAGGCTTGTCTCTGTGTTGTTTTGTGTAATGTAGGCAAGATACTTTGCGGCATTTGCACTGTAATGGCTTTCTTCTTGTGATGCAATGAAATGGAAAAGTAGATCAACTACCAAGGATTCACTGCACTTACTCAAAGACGTGTGTGGTGTATCAGCAGTGCAGCGTGCCGATGCACTACCATGTGCTAATATGTGACAAATGCTGGTGGAAAAGGAGAGAAAAGAAAGTAAGCACTTACTTTAGATGAGGCTGCATTGAAAGAGTTAACTTGCAACGGGGTCATTAGGTGCCGTTGATGTGTATCCCCTTGATAGATGGTGAATACACTGATAATGAATCCGAGGGTGCGTGCAGGCAGGAGATAAGAGATATAAGATAAGAGATAGCGGCGAGCTCCGGCCGGAAGCGCCGCCGCTGTGAAGTTAGAAGCAGGAAGCTGAGATCCGTGACGTCACATAGCTGACTGCTAGAAGGGACGAGTGCATGTGGGAATCAATTCTAACCGACGCATTTCGAGGGACGCGGTCCCTCTTCCTCAAGGTTACAGGAATCGTCCCCGCTTTGTCCTTTTAACCCCCTGCATTCTAATTTGTCTCCACCTGAGCAAAAACGCCTACCTCTTGAATGTTTTGCTGCCACAAACTAGTGTATTCAGTGTGGACAATGTGCAACCAAACATTTATTATGCAACGATGCTAGTTGAAAAGGTTAAGTGAAAAAATGAGTAATTAAAATTAATCTTTATTATGAAAACACGTAATATTAATTATGTAAAAAAAGAAAAAAGGGAAAAAACATTTTTTATTATTGTGTAAATGAAGAAAATTTTTTTAAAAGATTAAAAAAAATGTTTTTATTATATACAATGAATTTTTTTTTTATATAAAGATGATCCCCATAAAAGATGATTCCTTGCAAAAGGTGGTTTTTATGTGTATGCGACACATTAGATAAAAATTCTTTATATATAAAACACTTTTAAAACCATAAGAAACTAAAAAGATGAGAATTTATATAAAAAAGTATGTATAAAATATATATATATGCACCTAAAAATGTGCATTATGAATAAATTAGTTCTTTGGAGATTGAATTAATATTAATATCGTGCCCACACTAGGCTGGGCATTGCTGTTTAAAGGGCATATAATTCAATTTCATAATTTAGGCCCTTGGGAGCCATGCTGTCCAAAAGAAAAATCCATCTGGATTCAATCTTGGACATCTGTTTCAGAAAATCCCCTCCTCTCATACTGGGATGGACCGTTTTCGATACTGCAGAAGGTGACCCCTTGACAGGACCGATTATGGATATCCAAAAAGTGGCGTAATAGGGGGTGGCCCTAAAACCTTTTTTGATGTTGTCCAAATGTTCTTTTATTCGATCTGTTAGTCTTCTCTTTGTTCTGCCCACATAGAATTTGTTACATGGGCATTTCAAAAAGTATATGACCCCTTCGATTGACACGAGATAGTCGATTTAATGCTGTACTTTTTAATATGATCGGAGTCATAAAAGATGGTTTGTAATTCTTTTTTAATGCACGTGCGCAAGCAACTAGAGCATTTCCACATGGTATGAAACCCTTTTTGGCTGTCAGGAAATGAGTAGTCGTAGGAGTCTTTAAGGGTAATACAGGTTTAGTAGTGGGGGCTAATAAAAGACCTAAATTTGGAGCTTTCCTGTATATGAACTTTGGACAAGGGGGTAAAAGGTTGCCAATTACTTTATCTCCCTGTAGTAGGGGCCAGTGTTTTCTAATTATTTTATTAAATTTAACGTGCCCAGAATGATACTGGGTGATGGAGGGTAGCTTGTAAATTTGCTCCTTCAGGCTTGGCGGGTCTCCACTATGAACAGATCTATGAATGAGACTATTCTGAGAGATGTTTTTGATTGTTAGGTGAGTTTTTTCTAATGTGTCTAATGGACAGCCTTTGGCTACTAATTGATTAGTGAGGTGCTGAGATTCATGATCATAATCGGCACTTTTTACACAGTTCCTTCTAATTCGAATGTATTGTCCTTTGGGGACATCTGTAAGCCAGATTGGTAAATGGCAGCTATTGAGATGGAAGTAGCTATTAGAGTCAACCTCTTTTCTATGGCACTTAGTTACCAAATTGTTATTCTCAGTGAAAATGGTATCTGCAAATAAAATTGTTTTTCATAGATGAAATAACTATGGGTGAGAATAAATTCAATACTCTTCCCAATAAAACTGATTTGACTCTCTTCATAAATATCAAGATTGTGAAGAAAGTAGGTTGCGGCTTCGCAGCCTTTTTGGTGGTTAATTACCGTGTAAAGCGATTTGATGTCAAGTGTGCCCAGAAAATATTTTGGCTTCCATCTCACCGTTTCCAGAATTTGAAGCATGTGTGTGTTATCCTTAAGAAATGAAGGTAAGAGAGTCAAGCACCTTTGCAGATGCGTGTCCACGTATTTAGATAAATTTGCCGTAAGGCAATTGATGCCAGATATAATCGGTCTACTCGGAAGATGTATTAGGTTCTTGTGTATTTTTGGGATGTGATAAAAGACTGCCAGCATGGGAGTTTTATTGATGATAAAAGAGTGTTTCTTTTTTGTAAGGATGCCTGAAGTTTTACCACATTGGGTAAGTTCATTTAATTCTTTTATGAACTTAGTGGTAGAGTAATAGGGTAATTTGCGGTAAGTTGTATTATCTTCCAGTAATCTGACAGATTCTTGATGGTACTTGATTCGATCTAGAATGACAATGCCCCCTCCCTTGTCTGCTGGACAGATAATTATATTGTTGTTCTCCTGAAGATCAATAATTGATTTCTTTTCCACATTGCTTAGATTGTGTTTGAGGAATTTAGGTTTTCCTTTGTATAATTTTCTCAGATCAGCCGTAACTAGAGTTTCAAAGGAATGGAAAGCACTAGAATATTCACTGATGGGATTGAACTTAGAAGGTTGGATAATGAGGTATGTATGATTGTTGGTTCCTCTTGTATTAGCGTGGTAGGGTTAGTCGTTTGTGTTGGCTGTGTCCTTTTTAGAAAATACTTTTTGAGGGCTAGGTTACGTAAAAAAAAATTTATACTGATGTACAGATTGAAAGAATTTGTGGTTGTTGGGGGGGCAAATTTTAGTCCTTTTTGGAGGAGTGATTGTTCACTAGAGGATAAAGAGTATGAGCTTAGATTGAATATTTTTTGTTGTTGGGATGTATCCTTTGGGGTTATTTTCTTTTTGGTGAGTTGCCCACTTCTCTTGTCTCTTTTTGTTTTCCGGTATTTAGCCGAAAAAAATTCCGGTTAATGGTGGGTTGAAATACAGGTCCTTTATTTCTGCTTAGGGTATTACTGTTTTTACGTCTGTATTGGTTTCGGCTAGAGGTTAGGCTAGCCGGTATGGACAGACGAGAGGCTTGATTTGACAATACGACTGGTTTTTGTATACCTCTGGTAGATTTCCCCACCAGTCTACTAGTATTAAAATTAATTAAAGGATTGTTTTTGCTGGTAGTAGGAACACGAGTACTAGGACCGGGTTCATTTATGTCTATTTCATCCTGTACTCCCTCTGCGTTCAGGGAGAGTTGAGAGTATCTATTGGAGGTGGGTACATTATTATATATAATTGGTAATTCATTGGATGGAGGGTGTTGTGTACCTGATGTTATACTGGGATCAAGATCAACCGGGGTAGAAATGCTGGATCTGCTGTTCCTCACTGGAATACCATTATTTGTTGATTCATGGCCCCTTCTGCGTACAACGACCGGCGTTTATTGAGTGGAGTTACTGTCTGTATACGTAGAAAAAAACATGGAATTATCAACCGGATTAGTGGATGGTGTTAGTTGATATTCATCAAGAGTGAGAAACTGTTGATGAGAAGGACTAGCTTGCTGTCTACCATTCTGTGGAATAGGTGGAATAATGTCAGGATTTAAAGGAAAGATGTATATCTTCGTACCGTGTTAGCCAGTAGATAGAAAAATATTTAGACTTGAGAGTCCTCAGTGGTTGATACCTTTTAATGGCTAACTGAAAAGATGGTAACAAATTGCAAGCTTTCGAGACTACTCAGGTCTCTTCATCAGGCAAAGACTCACCACATTACTGCCCCCTCACCACATTACTGCTCATAATCCTGCCCTCCCACCACATTACTGCTCATATTCCCGCCCCCCACCACATTATCGCTCATAATCCCGCCCCTCAACCACATTACCGCTCATAATCCCGCCCCTTCACCACATTACTACACATAATCCCGCCCTCCCACCAAATTACCGCTCATAATCCCGCCCCCTTACCACATTACTGCTCATAATCCCGCCCTCCCACCACATTACTGCTCATAATCCCGCCCTCCCACCACATTACTGCTCATAATCCCACCCCCCACCACATTACCGCTCATAATCCCACCCCTCCACCACATTACTGCTCATAATCCCGCCTCTTCACCACATTACTACACATAATCCCGCCCTCCCACCACATTACTGCTCATAATCCCACCCACCACCACATTACCGCTCATAATCCCACCCCACCACATTACCGCTCATAATCCCGCCCCCCACCACATTAATGCTCATAATCCCGCCCCCCCACCACATTACCGCTCATAATCCCGCACCCCCACCACATTACTACTCATAATGCCGCCCCCCACCACATCACCACACATAATCCCACCCCCCCACCACATTACTGCTCATAATCCCGCCCCCTCACCACTTACCACTCATAATCCCGCACCCCACCACATTACTGCTCATAATCCCGCCCTCCCACCATATTACTGCTCATAATCCCGCCCCACCACATTACCGCTCATAATCCCACCCCCACCACATTACTGCTCGCAATCCCGCACCCCCACCACATTACTGCTCATAATCCCGCCCTGCCACCACATTACTGCTTATAATCCCGCCCTCCCACCACATTACCGCTCATAATCCCGCCCCCACCACATTACCGCTCATAATACCGCCCCCCCACCACATTACTACACATAATCCTGCCCCCCACCACATTACTGCTCATAATCCCGCACCCCCACCACATTACTGCTCATAATCCCGCCCCCACCACATTACCACACATAATCCCACCAGCCACCACATTACCACCCATAATCCCACCCCCACCACATCATCACACATAATCCCGCCCCCATGACATTACCATACATAATCCCACCCCCCCACCACATTACCACACATAATCCCGCCCCCCACCACATTACCACACATAATCCCGCCCCACCACATTACCACACATAATCATGCCCCCCACCACATTACCACACATAATCCCGCCCCCCCACCACATTACCACACATAATCCGCCCTCCCATATTACCACACGAGGCTCCATCCCTACACATTACCACACGAGGCTCCGTCCCCCCACATTACCACACGATGCTCCATCCCCACAAATTACCACACGAGGCTCTGTCCGCACACATTACCCTCGAGGCTCTGTTCCCCCACATTAACACACGAGGCTCCATCCCCCCACATTAACACCCGAGGCTCCATCCTCCAACATTACCACACGAGGCTCCGTCCCCACACATTACCACACAAGGCTCCGTCCCCACACATTACCACACGAGACTCTGTCCCCACACATTACCACACGAGGCTCTGTCCCCACACATTACCACACGAGGCTCCGTTCCCCCACATTAACCCACGAGGCTTCGTTCCCCCACATTACCACACGAGACTCCATCCCCACACATTACAACACGAGGCTCCGTCCCACACATTACCACACGAGGCTCTGTCCCCACACATTACCACATGAGGCTTTGTCCCCAAACATTACCACACAAGGCTCCGTTCCCCCACATTAATCCACGAGGCTCTGTCCCCACACATTACCACACGAGGCTCCGTTCCCCCACATTAACACACGAGGCTCCATCCCCCACATTACCACACGAGGCTCCGTCCCCACACATTACCACACGAGCATCTTACTGAATCCAGTTTGTTTTCGATTTTACACTGTGAATAAAATGTATCATTAGTATTATTCAGATTTTTGATGATTGTTGTTATTAACTTCATTTTAATTTCATTTACCACCTGCGTAAGCACTATTGAATGCTGTCATTATTTACTTTAGTTTAATCACCAGAAGCGTTAATTAGATAGCAATGAGCGTGCCGAGTGTTAGCTGGCTGGAAACAGCTAGTCTTTCATATTCTCTGAAAAGAGGCCAAGAAAGCAAAAATTCTGCTGGGGTATGTAAACTTTTGAGCACAACTATATGTGCAACATAACACTCCTTGATGGCTTCAGCATACTCGAGCAAAACTACAAACTCTCCAATGTACAATGGATGAGGGTGGACTGGCCATTCCTGAACCATGGCTGTATATGTTGCATCCCAATTACAATGGATATGGAAGTAGAAATTACATGGACAAGTCGGGTGTAGAGATGAGCGGTGTTCGAATCGAACTGTTCGCCAATCTCAAATTCGAGCTGTTTTGGGCGGTGTTCGAGCCGTTCGACGAACCCAAACGATTTGGAAAAAATCCGGCTGTTCGAGGTTATGTTTGATAACTGTTCGTGCACCAAAATCGTAACTGGATTTTTTCACAGTAATGCTGATAATCACTGTTAATACACAGTTTGAGTGTACAGCGGGGCGGGGGGAGGGGCATGGGATGGATCTCTGCAGTAATAAAGAAGATCTCCATTTTTTTCCTCTTTCCTGCATTTCCAGTGGGTGGTGCAGTCTGTCAGCCTATCAGCAGCGCACAAACGGAGCAAAGTGCTTTTTTTCACACAAGCAAGGGCATGTGTCATTGGCTGTGTATGTCACATGTCCTTGCACTATAAGACCCAGCCATTTTCCCCGTCGCCACCATTTTCTCACTGCTGCAGCTGAGTGTTAGACGGCACTGCTGCTGCTGTGAGAACTATATTATGCATCAGAGAATGTGAAGCGAAATTGCTCTTAAATCGACAGAAAGGTTTAGGGAGTAGGAAGTGGGACTAGTTTGTAATTGCAGCCCTTTTGAGGGCTAGGTTACAGCAGTTCCTAGCACTTTTAGCAGGCAGGTCTGTGCTTTTAATAAATAGGCAGGTAGGTTGGGAGTAGTGACTATTTGTAATTGTAGCCCTTTTGAGGGCGAGGTTACATCAGTTCCTATCACTTTTTGCCAGCTCCACCAGCGTTCAAATAACTACGAATTTTAAGCTGCATCTTGCCTGGAAAATAATTTTGGGCATAGTAGCAGTGTGTGGTACTCATTCTATTAGGCCATCTATGCAAAGCTCCACCAGCGTTCAAATAACTACGAATTTTAGCTGCATCTTGCCTGGAAAATAATTATGGGCATAGTAGCAGTGTGTGGTACTCATTCTATTAGGCCATCTATACAAAGCTCCACCAGAGTTCAAATTGCTACGAATTTTTATCTGCATCTTGCCTGGACAATAATTTTGGGCATAATAGCAGTGTGTGGTATTCATTCTATTAGGCCATCTATTCTAAGCTCCACCAGCATTCAAATTACTACGAATTTTTAGCTGCATCTTGCCTGGACAATAATTTTGGGCATAGTAGCAGTGTGTGGTACAGGGAGAGTTGAGAGTATCTATTGGAGGTGGGTACATTATTATATATAATTGGTAATTCATTGGATGGAGGGTGTTGTGTACCTGATGTTATACTGGGATCAAGATCAACCGGGGTAGAAATGCTGGATCTGCTGTTCCTCACTGGAATACCATTATTTGTTGATTCATGGCCCCTTCTGCATACAACGACCGGCGTTTATTGAGTGGAGTTACTGTCTGTATACGTAGAAAAAAACATGGAATTATCAACCGGATTAGTGGATGGTGTTAGTTGATATTCATCAAGAGTGAGAAACTGTTGATGAGAAGGACTAGCTTGCTGTCTACCATTCTGTGGAATAGGTGGAATAATGTCAGGATTTAAAGGAAAGATGTATATCTTCGTACCGTGTTAGCCAGTAGATAGAAAAATATTTAGACTTGAGAGTCCTCAGTGGTTGATACCTTTTAATGGCTAACTGAAAAGATGGTAACAAATTGCAAGCTTTCGAGACTACTCAGGTCTCTTCATCAGGCAAAGACTCACCACATTACTGCCCCCTCACCACATTACTGCTCATAATCCTGCCCTCCCACCACATTACTGCTCATATTCCCCCCCCCCACCACATTATCGCTCATAATCCCGCCCCTCAACCACATTACCGCTCATAATCCCGCCCCTTCACCACATTACTACACATAATCCCGCCCTCCCACCAAATTACCGCTCATAATCCCGCCCCCTTACCACATTACTGCTCATAATCCCGCCCTCCCACCACATTACTGCTCATAATCCCGCCTCCCACCACATTACTGCTCATAATCCCACCCCCCACACATTACCGCTCATAATCCCACCCCTCCACCACATTACTGCTCATAATCCCGCCTCTTCACCACATTACTACACATAATCCCGCCCTCCCACCACATTACTGCTCATAATCCCACCCACCACCACATTACCGCTCATAATCCCACCCCACCACATTACCGCTCATAATCCCGCCCCCCACCACATTAATGCTCATAATCCCGCCCCCCCACCACATTACCGCTCATAATCCCGCACCCCACCACATTACTACTCATAATGCCGCCCCCCACCACATCACCACACATAATCCCACCCCCCCACCACATTACTGCTCATAATCCCGCCCCCTCACCACATTACCACTCATAATCCCGCACCCCACCACATTACTGCTCATAATCCCGCCCTCCCACCATATTACTGCTCATAATCCCGCCCCCCACCACATTACCGCTCATAATCCCGCCCCCACCACATTACTGCTCGCAATCCCGCACCCCCACCACATTACTGCTCATAATCCCGCCCTGCCACCACATTACTGCTCATAATCCCGCCCTCCCACCACATTACCGCTCATAATCCCGCCCCCACCACATTACCGCTCATAATACCGCCCCCCCACCACATTACTACACATAATCCTGCCCCCCCACCACATTACTGCTCATAATCCCGCACCCCCACCACATTACTGCTCATAATCCCCCCCCCCACATTACCACACATAATCCCACCAGCCACCACATTACCACCCATAATCCCACCCCCACCACATCATCACACATAATCCCGCCCCATGACATTACCATACATAATCCCACCCCCCCACCACATTACCACACATAATCCCGCCCCCCACCACATTACCACACATAATCCCGCCCCACCACATTACCACACATAATCATGCCCCCCACCACATTACCACACATAATCCCGCCCCCCCACCACATTACCACACATAATCCCGCCCTCCCATATTACCACACGAGGCTCCATCCCTACACATTACCACACGAGGCTCCGTCCCCCCACATTACCACACGATGCTCCATCCCACAAATTACCACACGAGGCTCTGTCCGCACACATTACCCCTCGAGGCTCTGTTCCCCCACATTAACACACGAGGCTCCATCCCCCCACATTAACACCCGAGGCTCCATCCTCCAACATTACCACACGAGGCTCCGTCCCACACATTACCACACAAGGCTCCGTCCCCACACATTACCACACGAGACTCTGTCCCCACACATTACCACACGAGGCTCTGTCCCCACACATTACCACACGAGGCTCCGTTCCCCCACATTAACCCACGAGGCTTCGTTCCCCCACATTACCACACGAGACTCCATCCCCACACATTACAACACGAGGCTCCGTCCCCACACATTACCACACGAGGCTCTGTCCCCACACATTACCACATGAGGCTTTGTCCCCAAACATTACCACACAAGGCTCCGTTCCCCCACATTAATCCACGAGGCTCTGTCCCCACACATTACCACACGAGGCTCCGTTCCCCCACATTAACACACGAGGCTCCATCCCCCACATTACCACACGAGGCTCCGTCCCCACACATTACCACACGAGCATCTTACTGAATCCAGTTTGTTTTCGATTTTACACTGTGAATAAAATGTATCATTAGTATTATTCAGATTTTTGATGATTGTTGTTATTAACTTCATTTTAATTTCATTTACCACCTGCGTAAGCACTATTGAATGCTGTCATTATTTACTTTAGTTTAATCACCAGAAGCGTTAATTAGATAGCAATGAGCGTGCCGAGTGTTAGCTGGCTGGAAACAGCTAGTCTTTCATATTCTCTGAAAAGAGGCCAAGAAAGCAAAAATTCTGCTGGGGTATGTAAACTTTTGAGCACAACTATATGTGCAACATAACACTCCTTGATGGCTTCAGCATACTCGAGCAAAACTACAAACTCTCCAATGTACAATGGATGAGGGTGGACTGGCCATTCCTGAACCATGGCTGTATATGTTGCATCCCAATTACAATGGATATGGAAGTAGAAATTACATGGACAAGTCGGGTGTAGAGATGAGCGGTGTTCGAATCGAACTGTTCGCCAATCTCAAATTCGAGCTGTTTTGGGCGGTGTTCGAGCCGTTCGACGAACCCAAACGATTTGGAAAAAATCCGGCTGTTCGAGGTTATGTTTGATAACTGTTCGTGCACCAAAATCGTAACTGGATTTTTTCACAGTAATGCTGATAATCACTGTTAATACACAGTTTGAGTGTACAGCGGGCGGGGGGAGGGGCATGGGATGGATCTCTGCAGTAATAAAGAAGATCTCCATTTTTTCCTCTTTCCTGCATTTCCAGTGGGTGGTGCAGTCTGTCAGCCTATCAGCAGCGCACAAACGGAGCAAAGTGCTTTTTTTCACACAAGCAAGGGCATGTGTCATTGGCTGTGTATGTCACATGTCCTTGCACTATAAGACCCAGCCATTTTCCCCGTCGCCACCATTTCTCACTGCTGCAGCTGAGTGTTAGACGGCACTGCTGCTGCTGTGAGAACTATATTGTGCATCAGAGAATGTGAAGCGAAATTGCTCTTAAATCGACAGAAAGGTTTAGGGAGTAGGAAGTGGGACTAGTTTGTAATTGCAGCCCTTTTGAGGGCTAGGTTACAGCAGTTCCTAGCACTTTTAGCAGGCAGGTATGTGCTTTTAATAAATAGGCAGGTAGGTTGGGAGTAGTGACTATTTGTAATTGTAGCCCTTTTGAGGGCGAGGTTACATCAGTTCCTATCACTTTTTGCCAGCTCCACCAGCGTTCAAATAACTACGAATTTTAAGCTGCATCTTGCCTGGAAAATAATTTTGGGCATAGTAGCAGTGTGTGGTACTCATTCTATTAGGCCATCTATGCAAAGCTCCACCAGCGTTCAAATAACTACGAATTTTAGCTGCATCTTGCCTGGAAAATAATTATGGGCATAGTAGCAGTGTGTGGTACTCATTCTATTAGGCCATCTATACAAAGCTCCACCAGAGTTCAAATTGCTACGAATTTTTATCTGCATCTTGCCTGGACAATAATTTTGGGCATAATAGCAGTGTGTGGTATTCATTCTATTAGGCCATCTATTCTAAGCTCCACCAGCATTCAAATTACTACGAATTTTTAGCTGCATCTTGCCTGGACAATAATTTTGGGCATAGTAGCAGTGTGTGGTACTCATTCTATTAGGCCATCTATACTAAGCTCCACCAGCATTCAAATTACTACGAATTTTTAGCTGCATCTTGCCTGGACAATAATTTTTGGCATAGCAGCAGTGTGTGGTACTCATTCTATTAGACCATCTATACTAAGCTCCACCAGCGTTGAAATAACTAATAATTTTTAGCTGCATCTTGCCTGGACAATAATTTTGGGCATAGCATCAGTGTGTGGTACCCATTCTATTAGGCCATCTATACTAAGCTCCACCAGCGTTGAAATAACTAATAATTTTTAGCTGCATCTTGCCTGGACAATAATTGTGGGCATAGTAGCAGTGTGTGGTACTCATTCTATTAGGCCATCTATACTAAGCTCCACCAGCATTCAAATTACTAAGAATTTTTAGCTGCTTCTTGCCTGGACAATAATTTTTGGCATAGTAGCAGTATATGGTACTCATTCTATTAGGCCATCTATACTAAGCTCCACCAGCGTTCAAATTACTATGAATTTTTAGCTGCATCTTGCCTGGACAATAATTTTTGGCATAGTAGCAGTGTGTGGTACTCATTCTATTAGGCCATCTCTACAAGCTCCACAAGCATTGAAATAACTAATAATTTTTAGTTGCATCTTGCCTGGACAATAATTTTGGGCATAGTATCAGTGTGTGGTACTCATTCTATTAGGCCATCTATACTAAGATCCACCAGCGTTCAAATTACTACGAATTTTTAGCTGCATCTAGCCTGGACAATAATTTTTGGCATAGTAGCACTGTGTGGTACTCATTCTATTAGGCCATCTATACTAAGCTCCACCAGTGTTGAAATAACTATTAATTTTTAGCGGCATCTTGCCTGGACAATAATTTTGGGCATTCTAGCAGTGTGTGGTACTCATTCTATTAGGCCATCTATACTAAGCTCCATCAGCTTGAAATAACTAATAATTTTTAGCTGCATCTTGCCTGGACAATAATTTTGGGCATAGTAGCAGTGTGTGGTACCCATTCTATTAGGCCATCTATACTAAGCTCCACCAGCATTCAAATTACTGCGAATTTTTAGCTGCATCTTGCCTGGACAATAATTTTGGGCATAGTAGCAGTGTGTGGTACTCATTCTATTAGGCCATCTATACTAAGCTCCATCAGCGTTGAAATAACTAATAATTTTTAGCTGCATCTTGCCTGGACAATAATTTTGGGCATAGTAGCAGTGTGTGGTACTCATTCTATTAGGCCATCTATATTAAGCTCCATCAGCGTTGAAATAACTAATAAATTTTTAGCTGCATCTTGCCTGGACAATAATTTTGGGCATAGTAGCAGTGTGTGGTACTCATTCTATTAGGCATCTGTACCAAGCTCCACCACCTGTGTATCTAATAAAATTGTTTTAACTGCTTCTAACCCAGCCAATCCTTTTGGGCTAGTACCACAATTTGGCCACTCAGCCTGCTCGGTTTCCATCCTTTCTTTTTTTGTGCAAACAGCTCCAGAGTTGTTAATTAGTTAACCACCAAAATGAGTGGTAAAAGGCCTGCTGCTGGTGGAAAGGGGAATAGGCGTGTTGGGAAGGGAAAAAGGTTGTGTCCGTGGGGTAGATGTTAAAGCAATAGTAACATCTGCAGAAGAAAGACCATCTTCCAGCCAAACTAAGATGTCTACTTCTTTTAGTGGACAATGTGATACAATCCCTTTCTTACGGCCACGCCCATTGCTACAAATTCCAGATGAGGCACAAAAACAGCAGGTGTTTCCCAACAGATATCAAGTGCTCCTTTAAGTGGGCTCTCCTCCCACCGTGACCTCAACTTCAACATCACAAATACAAAAGTCCTCAGAGGTGTCACCCCATCGCACTTGCTTCCTCACAGCTCCCAAGTCTCCAGCTGCCCGTCTGAGTATGGGGTAGAACAGATGGTTGAGTGTGCAAAGCTGTTTACTCATACTATAGCCGGGAATCAGAGGTCAGCTCCAGAGCTTAAGTGAATCCAGACGAGGAAATGATCTGCAGTGATACCCAGAATCTTTATGACTCGGATCCAGGACCACATGAAGAAGGTTCTGAGATAATGTAGACCCTCGTTCCCAAACTGTAACTCCTGTTGGTGGAGACAATGAGGAAGACGATGATGAGACTCAAATACCTGATTTGAGCAACAACTTGAGTTTTTTGTCAGGGCAGGAAGAGGTTGGCTCTGAGGACGACGGGTGTGAGAACACAAAGGGTGATGATGACGAGGTTGCAGATCCCACTTACTGTCAACCCACAGTCAGCCAGTCGATGAGGTCAGCAGAGGAGGTGGAGGATTCTAGTGACGACGAGGTCAGGTTGCGCCTTCCTGGGCAGAACGTAGTACTGGAAGCACGTCACCAACTGCATCCTCAAACACAACTCTGCCTCTGACCACAAGTCGTGGTGGCTCTTCAGTTCGCATGGGTTCTAAGCCTTGCATAGCCTGGGCATTTTTTCAGATCGATAAGGATTACCCAACTCGTGTTATCTGTAACATTTGTGACCAAAAGCTAAGTAGAGGCCAAAAAATAAATAGTTTTGAGTACTTCATGCATGAACCGTCACATGGATATGAAGCATAAGTTGCAGTGGCAAGCTCACTGTGCTACAATGCGGCCTAGCGGGCTGGGCAAACCACCGTCTACCCCATCTTGTGCATCCGTGACCGCGGCCTCTTCATCCTCTGTGACTGGGGGGACAGCAGTCAGACCTGTTTTGAGACTCAGAAACCCGGCACCTCTTTACCCGCAACAGCCAGTCTGATTGGCAGGTCATCATTTCATTTGTAAATGTGGAAACACCAGCTGGTGTTGAGCGCTCTCCGACATCGAGAGCACCACCTTTGGATCAAGGCCCCTTACTTTTGTGCCTGCATCTTCCTCACAGACCGTCAGTTGTCCGGGACACCCTACTCAACCCCGTCTACGCACAACAGCCAGCCCTCGGGCCCTCAGATGTGGACAAGTAAAATACCATTTCCTCCTAGCCATGAGAAAGCTAAGAGGTTGAATTTCACCATCTGCAAGCTCTCGGCTACAGAAATGCTGCCTTTCTGCCTGGTGGACACAGAGGATTTTCGAGACCTTATGTCCGTCGCAGTGCCCCAGTACCAGATGCCCAGTCGGCACTACTTCTCAAAGAAAGGTGTGCCTGCGCTCCACCAGCATGTCGCACACAACATCACCGCTTCTTTGAGAAACTCTGTGTGTGACAGGGTGCATTTCACCACAGACAGTTGGATGAGTAGGCATGGACAGGGGCGTTACATGTCGCTGACTTGGGCAATGGGTAACTATGGTGACAGCAGGACAAGGGGCTGCTGTCCAAGTCTTGCCGTCTCCACGAGTTGTGCATCAATCCTCTTTATCTCGAAGTTCCTCCATTGCTTCTGCCTCCTCAACCTCCTCTCGGTCCTCCACCTGCACCCAAAGCCTGTCAGGTCATGCCACAGGCTTTCTAAACTGCGCATAAGGGATCCTGCACACCTCCTTGCTATACTGGCAGCAGGGCTCAATGTCATCAGGCGGTTTTTTACTTTGAAATGTCTGGGAAATGTGAGTCACACAGCTGAGGAGTTGTGGTCAGCTCTGGGGAACCAGTTTCAGGAATGGTTGTCTCCACTGGACCTGCAATCATGGAAGGCCGTGTGCGACAATGCAGCAAACCTGGGTGCGGCCCTTCACCGGGTCACACACGTGCCTTGTATGGCTCACGTGTTGAACCTGGTTGTCCAGCAATTTTTAGCCCACTAACCCGGACTACATGGCCTTCTGTAGAGGGCATGGTCGCTGTGTGCTCACTTTCACCGTTCGCATCCTGCAACTCAGCGACTTACATCTCTACAGAAGTCGTTGGGCCTGCCACTTCACCGGCTAAAATGCGATGTGCCAACACGGTGGAATTCAACTCTGCACATGTTGCAGCGACTGTGGCAGCACCGACAAGCCCTGGTGCAATACGTTCTTACTTATAGCCTGGACCAACGAGATCCAGAGGTGGGGCAAATCACGCTGGAGGAGTGGTCTCAGATCAGGAACCTATGCACCCTTCTGCACAGTTTTGAAATGGCGACGAAGATGTTTAGACTGACGATGCCATTATCAGCATGGCTATTCCGGTGATTTACATGCTGGAGCACATGTTAAACATAATTCGGAGTCAGGGGTGAACAAGAGGAGGTGGAGGAAGTAGAGGAAGAGGAGTTGTATGCGGAAGGGCTAACATCTGCAAGGTCCAGACGGTCGGCAGCACCAAGGCGGCTGGCATGGGAGGGTGGGGGGAGGGATTAACCAGGGCGTATGGTAGCAGCCAAACTAGTGAGGAAGGTGCAGGAGCCCAGGAAGAAGTGGAGGACGAACTGCGATGGGCATGGAAGAACTCATCAGATGAGGGAGACCTTGATCACATTTCTGTTGTGCGAGGTTGGGGGGAGAGGGCAGGGGAAGGAAGCATGATCCTTACTTCGTCACCAACACAACAGGGACTTGGTGCTCCTGGATGCGCAAGGCACATGAGTGCCTTCATGCTGCACTACCTGCAACATGACCCTCAAATTGTCAGAATTCGAAATAATCCTGACTACTGGTAGCCACACTCTTAGATCCTGGTACAAAAGTAAATTTGCAGAAATAATTCCTGCCATAGAAAGGGATTCACGCATGCAGGAGTATCAGCAGAGACTGTTGCAGAATCTTACATGTGCTTTTCCACAAAACACCAGTGGTGCACGCAGTGAATCTCACAGTTCTAACTTGCCAACCATGGGACTGTCTACTCTTCAGCACTCAAACCGTAACAAAAAACATAGTATCTGCTGGTGTTAACAGCAATTTTGCGGAATCCTTTCAACCACTTTTTTAGCCCATCCTTTGCAAGGCCACAGGAGACAAGAAGTCAGACACATAGTCAACGCCTAGAGACGATGGTACAGGAGTATCTCCAAGTGAACATCAAAGCTATGACTGTGTCACTGAACCCTTGCTCTTTTTGGGCTTCCAATCTGGATAAATGGCCGAGCTCGCCACTCACGCCTTGGAGATCTTGTCATGCACCGTGTGTTCAGCGCTGCTGGTGGTGTGCTGACAGATAAGCGCACGCGGCTGTCCACTGACAATGTAGACAGACTCACGTTCATAAAGATGAACAAATCATGGATCCGCAAGGACTTTTCTACCCTTGTGTCATCCTGGGGAGAGTAAAAGCTTGAGGATTTGTTAAAATCACCTCACCAACCGTTTTAAAAGCAACTCTGGGGCAATTGATGCCACTTAAGTGGTGTCTGTGCCCCAAATTTTTTGAAAAAAATGGGAGACTCTTTTTGAGTCCCCTTGCTGTGTTTTACGTGACGTTGGCATTGTCAATTACAGGTGGGTTGGGTCTTCCCCCCCCCCTTTTAACCATTAGAAACTACATACACTATGGCTTGGGGTAACACAGATGGTTGACTCTGAAGAGTCGTTTACTCATACTATACATGGGAATCAGAGGTCTGCTCCAAAGCTTCAGTGTCTGCTAGTCAGCGGAGTATCCACCGGCTGTAGATCTAATTACAATTTTTTTTTTCAAATTCCATTTTTTTTTTAATTTTGTGGTGAAAAAGTACAAGAAAATACAATATGCATAGTAAAAGGGGTAGTATGACTATAAATCTATGCATAACGACAGTACATTGGGGGGGTACAGGGAGGGTTTTCCATCAATATCCAGATCAAGCATGTATTTTTCCATATGAAAGATAGAGAGAGAGGGAGCGGACCACGGCTGACCACCAATCAATAGAGTGCGATTATGATCATTGTTGTGCTGACATCACGGATAACTTTAGTTGGGGCTAGATGGTAGGCGTCAGAGTTTGCAAATCAATCCAATCCTCCAAATCACACAGTATCTATCAACGTCAGCCGGTGAGATGGCAATCAGATGCACCATCCTATTAAGGAGGGAGATCTGCGCAAACCATTCCTCCACAGTGGGTGGGGCTCTGCTTTTCCAGTGTCGTGGAATGACATTCTTAGCCGCCTGTATTAGGTAGCCTATTGATGACCTTTTATAATTACATTTACTTATTGGTAACATTGATAAAAGGAGGCGTATTAGGGATAGTCCAAACCAGTTATTTTCTCAATCATGGGATCCACCTTTGCCCAAAAAGCATTTATTATAGGGCATGCCCGCCATATGTGTGACATTGTCCCTTCCCCCTCCCCACATCTCCAACATCTATCTGAGACCACTGGATACCATCTATGAAGGACTGCTGGTACCCGGTACCATCTAGAGATAATTTTGAAGGAGGTTTCCTGAGCTTTGGACCCTATTGAGGTTTTATGTGTTAGGAAGAAACGTTTATCCCATTGTGAGTCAAAAAGGACTTTCCCAGTTCCCTTTCCCATGCACCGCAGAATCCTGGCCTATTGTCAGTTACCTGGGCAATGAGGAGATTATACAGTAGGGAGATGGAGTGTGTAGGGGGTGACAATGTTAGGCTCAATTTTTCAAAGTTTGTGAGATCTCTATGAAGATGTGTGCGCTTCTTCACAGTTGAATAGAAGTGTTTTTAACTGGCTATAATCAAAATTTGCCTTCGGGGAAATGGCTCTTCCCTGTAACAAGTCATTGAGGGGGAGCAGCGAAGTATTGGAGATGACATGAGAAAATAATATCGGATGGGATTTATTTGAACCGAGAAATCTATTTGCACATAGTCCTGGTGGGGAAATCTGGATTATCTGAAATCGGGAGCAAGGGGCCCTGGGGGTCGATTGAGGATAAAACTTTTTCAAAGCCAAAGCAGTGGCATAAGTACTATATGACTATATGACATGAGGCCAAGAGAGGGACAATTAAATGGGCGCACCATGGGAGAGTGGTAAGAGCTTTAGGACAAATGGATTGAGCTATTTTGACCCACAATTTCCCTCCCAATGATGGAAGAAGTCCAGGATTCTAGCGTGTACTGCTGCCATGTAAAACCTTCTACAATCCGGAAGGCTAAGGCCCCCCTTTTTGTTTGTGTCTGATCAGAACGTCCCCCCGAATGCGTGGACGCCCACTTGCATTCTGAAAAAGCTACTGCGTAGTCTTTTCCAAAATTTGAGGGAATTACCACGGGAATGGTTTTGAAGAGGTATAAGAGTTTAGTAGTACGTTAATTTTTAGTATATTTATTCCCTGCCGAACCAGGAAAAAACCTTCACCGTCAAAGAAGTAAGATCTCTAGGAGTTGTTCAATAAAGGGCCCAAAATTAAGAAAAAATAGACGGGAGAGGTCTCTAATGAATACAAATTCCTAAGTATTTGATACCCTGTGAGGGCCATGCAAAGGGAAAGTTGGACTGGATGGAATCCTGTATGGATTTGGGGAGGGAAACATCGAGGGCCTCAGACTTCGCTGCAATGATTTTATAATTTGACCATATACCAAACTGATCTATTTCAGCCATAATAGCAGTGATGGATATATGTGGTTGAGTGATATATACTAGGACATCATCACCAGCAAATGCAGAGCACTTGTACTCGGTGCCACCCACCCCAATCCCCCAAAATATTGAGGTTATCGTGAATTGATGAGAGCAGGTGCTCCATCACTAGGATGTATAAGAGAGGGGACAGAGGACATCCCTGCCTTGTCCCATTGGTGATTATGAAAGGTGATGATAATGTTCCATTATCTTCAGCCTAGCTGAAGGATTGCGATACAGGGCCATGATTTTGGCTAAAAAGGGTCCCCTACCCCTAGCTTTTTAAGAGAATAATATATGGCGTGCCAGGAGACTCTATGGAATGCTTTCTCAGCATCCCAATGAGAGTATCTAATTACAAATTTTTAACTGCATCTAGCCCAGACAATAATTTTGGGCCAAGAGCAGGGTCTGCTAGTCAGCGGATTAACCCAGCTGTTAAGTAAGCTACACCACCTGTAGTTTGGACACTTAATTTTTTCAAAGGAAATGCTTTGGGCCCCCGGGACACTCAGTGAAGAGCATCGGGGAGGCACCCCAAGGCAACAGGGGCTGTGACTGGCGGTAGGACGCCTTGCGGTGGACTGCCAAGCTTGATCCTTATAAAAGCTTTTTAGCTGCAGCAGCTTTACTGGACGCTACTGGACCTGGCATTACTGCGGCTGCTGGCATGAGACTTGCCCTTCAATAGATCCTTGTAAAAGGATTTAAAGTGTACTCATTCAAATTAGAGAGATAATTTAAATAAAAAAGATTAGACCTGCCTCCACCACAGGGGGCTTGCTCGACCCACCAGCGGGGAAGCACCAGTATTGGGAGAGGGGGGCTGGCCGTCAGGGTCCACCGCAGCTCTGGCACAAACCCGGCGACACGCAGGTCGCACGGGCAGGAACGGACTGGCCGTGTCGACTTCGCACTTTTTTGGTTTTCGAAGGGCATGACATGCCTATATCTGTGTCTCCCCCTCCTTTTACTCCACCTCTTTTTCTTTTCGCATGACTATATGTACAGTACTTGTCACTTTTCCATGTGTTAGTTGAGTCTTCTGAGCAATTTGTCAGCTTTTGGACACCTTTGAAGTGTTTTTTTTTTTGTGTTTTCTATGTGTTTCTATGTGTTTTTGTTTGCCTGCCATTGGTTTTAAACGATGTTCGACGGTGTTCGTCGAACAGTCGTCGAACACAATGGTTGTTCGGCGAACCGAACCGAACTCAAACACTATGAGGGTGGCTCAACACTAGTCGGGTGCTCTTATATTAGATTATATGAAATGGGCCTCACCCCTGTGTCTTCTGCAGTCTGCGTTTTTCCCAGAGGGAATCCTCTTACTCCAACATTTGTATATAAAGTGTGAGACAGGGGGAAGAAACTTATGGATATTAAAGAATACACCAAATACACACTGTTATAGTGTAATCCCACTCTTATCGAACTGTCAAAGATAAAAGAGTTCTCTGGGAGCAAAAAAGGATCTGGATGATAGAACTGTTACTTACAAACTCTGTTTTTAAAAGCTTTTAACAGCTCTAAGAGGAATTTAACCCTGTCACGCTGCAATTTTTAGTTTTTGTTTGTTTTTCGCTCCCCTTCTTTCCAGAGCCATAAATATTTTATTTTTATGTCAATATGGCCATGTGAGGCTTGTTTTTTGTGGGATGAGTTGTACTTTTGAATGACACCATTGGTTTTACCATATCATGTACTCGAAAACGGAAATAATATCCAAGTGCGGTGAAAATCCAAAAAAAAGTTTTACCATGTTCACCAAATGCTAAAACGGACCAGTCATTATGATTCTCCAGGTCATTACAAGGTCATAGATTCCAAACAAATATAGGTTGTTTTTTATTTAAATGGTGAAAAAAAATCCAAAGTTTTATAAAAAAAAAAAATTTGCGTCATTTTCCGAGACCCAGTTTTCTTCATTTTTCGTGACTGGGTCATTTTCGAGCTAACTTTTTTAATTGTACCATTTTGATTTGGATATGTTCTTTTAACACCTTTTTTATTACTTTTTTAATGCAATTTTTTGCACAAAAAAAAAAAAAACATAATTCCTGGCGTTTTGATTTTTTTTTCACTACATCGTTTACTATTGGATTAAATTCTTCTCTGAAAGGAGTCTGTTTTTTCCCCCGTTTTTTGCGTGGGTTTCCTCCAGGTCTCCATTTCCTCCCACCCCAAAAAAAAACAGATGGGAAATTTTTAGTTGTGACCCCTCAGAGACAGAAAACGAAAATGTAAAGCGCTATACTTGACAGCGACGATAACTAAAAAGCGCTGGGGAAATGTTAGCTCTATATAAAAAAAAGATTATTATAAATATGAGCAAAAGGGTCGAATTAATTTTCCCGTGATATTTTTAGTTTTTTCTTTTTTTAAAAAATGGCAAAAATTTCTACTTTCGTTTTTTACAGTCAAGATGGGGGCAGGTGGACATTAATGAGAAAAAAAATTTAAATTTTTGAATTTACCAAAGGCTGCAATAAACAAAGAGTAAAAATTTAAAGGGAGAATATTTTTCCATACCCAAATATGTATTGGGATTTTTTGAAGAGGAAGGGATCCTGACTTTTTCCCTATTTTGTAGTTAATCTCAATCTTATTTCTAGAAATTTCCTTCTTGCATTTACGTTTAAAACACAACTTTCCTCAGGAGAACACAATAAGGAGGAAAAATATAATCGTTTGGAAAAAAAGGGGTCTTAAATGCAACTCGCATTGGGAAAATTTAAAGTTAAGTCCTTTACTTATACTCCAGGGCTGCCCATGAAAATGGAATTTGAGATAGCAGTAATGAAAATTACTCCCCCAAAACTTTGCCCCCTTTTTTTTTTCCCCTTACACTTTTCCCCAAAGACTAATTTTTACAGTCCTTTATAGAGTTTGGGGAAACAGGGCGGGCAGATTCAAAGTTGCCGACTTTTCGCCAAGTCGATTTCGTTTGGGGCCCAAACACACCATAATGTCGTCGGGGCCATGCCCGGGCAGCAAAAAGAGCGTCAAAGTCGTTTTCCCCCGAAGCTTTTTATTCGCCTTTTTCAGCCCAAAGAGCAAAGGGCGTACACTGTGGGGAACGAGAGAAAAATTGCACGCCACCACCACTTTGAGAAGGGGATGCAGTGTTGGTTACTTTTGGGGGGCGTCATAGTGTCTATAAAAGCCCTGACCCGACCTCCATTTTACTTTTGCCATCTTTAAAG
>JARQOD010007777.1:0-38105 GCA_033576555.1 Oophaga sylvatica
GGGACCGCAGCTAATGCTGCAGCCTCACAGTAAACCCCCAAATGAATGAGTTCCTCTCCTGGCTGACAGGAGAGGAAGTGGAAAGCTTAATTGATTGCTTTCCACTTTCACTTCAGGTCAGTCAGGGACACAATCAGTGACGTCAGAGGGAACTGATTAACAAAAATAGGGGTTCCCTTCGAATAAAAAATGGCGTCGGGTCCCCCCTATTTTTGTTAACCAGCCAGATGAAGCAGACCGCTGAGGCCTGGATTTTCAGGCTGTTAAGGAGCCAAGATCCATGGACCTTGCCAGCCTGATAATACCAGGCCACAGCAGTCTGCATATCTTGGCTGATTAACAAAAATAGGGGATCCCCTCGAAAAAAATTGGCGTGGGGTCCCCCCTATTTTTGTTAACCAGCCAGATGAAGCAGACCTGTTATGTTACGGTAGCTGAGGAGTGCAGGTAAAAAAGGAAATACACCAGAGCAGTTGGAATCTATGAGATTGCAGTACCCTGACTAACCACCGCAACTAGAGGCAGCCGTGGAGCGTTCCTACGATGGTCCTAGACGCCTCGTCACAGCCTGAGAAACTAACTACACCTAAAGATAGAAATAGGAAAGCTATCTGCCCCGGAGCAGAACCCCAAAGATAATAGAAAGCCCCCAAACATGTAATGGCGGTTAGACAAGAGGAAATACTGACACAGAAAGAAAATAGTATGAGCAAACGCTGGGGCCCAAACTATCTAAATAGAAAAGGATAGGAAGGGTACTTACTGCAATCCCAGAAAACCCTGAAAAACACCAACTCTACTAATTTCAAAATCACCTGAGATCACACGACCTCTACCACCTAAATTAGTTCTCTGGTGTAACAAAAACAGCAGCCACTGAAAAAACTGCAAAAAGCAAAAGTACAAAACACAGTGGCTGGACTAAACTGAGAGGGCAAAAGCCCCCGGAGGGGACCCAGAAGGCCCCCACAGAAGTGCAGGACAAAATGCAAAAATATAGCAAAAACACAAAATAAGAAATTGTCTTATCTGATAGCAGGAGATGCAGACACGACACAGCAGGCTACAAGGAAACTGGAAAGAAGGATTCAGACCAGAACAATTGATCACCGGCAACCCTGATGGGAAAATGATTCCCTTAAATAAGACCAATCAGTAACACCTGATTCCCAATCCTCACTAGTACCGCTAGTAACCACCAGAGGGAGCCTCTGCTCAGAACTCATCTCAAACCCATTCACAACAGTACCCCCCCCTTGAGGAGGGGTCACCGAACCCTCATTTGAGCAACCAGGTCGGTCAGGATGAGTTCTATGATACGCACGGATAAGTCTCCTAGCATGGATGTCCGAAGCAAACACCCAAGAATTATCTTCCTGACCATAACCTCTCCATTTAACCAAATACTGGAGTCTTCGTCTAGAAAAACGAGAATCCAATATTTTCTCAACCACATACTCCAGATTGCCCTCAACCAAAACAGGGTCAGGAGGCACAGCAGCAGGAACCACTGGCTCAACAAACCTCTTCAACAAGGACTTGTGGAACACGTTATGGATCTTAAATGTCCCTGGAAGAAGCAAACGAAAAGAAACAGGATTAATAATCTCCATGATCTTATAAGGTCCAATGAACCTAGGCTTAAATTTAGGAGATGCTACTCTCATAGGAATATTCTTTGAGGACAACCAGACCAAGTCCCCCACTTTAAACCGAGGACCATCAGTCCTATGCCGGTTAGCAAACCGCGGGGCCTTCTCCTGAGAGAGGGACAACCTCCCCACTACCTGGTCCCAAATCTGCTGCATACGCTCAACAACAGAGTCAACACCTGGACAGACAGAAGCCTCCGTCTGTCCTGAAGAAAATCGAGGGTGAAACCCAGAATTACAGAAAAACGGAGACATCAAAGTGGCAGAGCTAGCCCTATTATTAAGAGCAAACTCAGCCAAAGGCAAAAAAGAGACCCAGTCATCCTGATCAGCAGACACAAAGCATCTTAGATAAGTCTCCAATGTCTGGTTTGTTCTCTCAGTTTGACCATTGGTCTGAGGATGAAATGCCGAGGAGAAAGACAATTGAACACCCAGTTTAGAACAAAAAGTCCTCCAAAATCTGGAAACAAACTGGACTCCTCTGTCAGACACAATGTTCTCAGGAATGCCGTGTAAACGAACCACGTGCTGAAGGAACAACGGCACCAATTCAGAGGAGGAAGGCAACTTAGGTAATGGCACAAGATGTATCATTTTGGAAAACCTATCACAAATTACCCAGATGGTGGTCATTCTCTGAGAAACAGGAAGATCGGAAATGAAATCCATAGAGATATGGGTCCATGGTCTCTTGGGCACAGGCAATGGCATCAACAAACCACTAGAGCGAGAGCAAGGCTTGGAGCGAGAGCAAGTCCCGCAGGACTGCACAAATTCCCTGACATCGCGAGACAAGGTAGGCCACCAAAAGGACCGACTAACCAAGTCTCTGGTACCAAAAATTCCGGGATGCCCAGCCAATGCGGAACAATGAATCTCAGACATCACACTCTTTTTCCATTGGTCCGGGACAAACAATTTTCCAACAGGGCAGCGCTCGGGCCTATCCTCCTGACACCCCTCCAGAGCAAGTCTCAAATTAGGCGAGATGGCGGAAAGAACTACACCCTCCTTCAAAATAACAGAGGGATCAGATAGCTCAGGAGAGTCCGCAAGGAAACTCCTCGACAGGGCATCCGCCTTAACATTCTTAGTGCCAGGAAGAAAGGAAACCACAAAATTAAAACGTGTGAAAAACAAGGCCCACCTGGCCTGTCTAGGATTGAGTCGCTTGGCAGATTCCAGATAGACCAGATTCTTATGGTCCGTAAGGACCACCACCTGATGTTTGGCTCCCTCCAGCCAATGTCTCCACTCTTCAAAAGCCCACTTCATGGCCAATAACTCCCGATTACCTACGTCATAATTACGTTCAGTAGGAGAAAATTTTCGAGAGAAAAAGGCACAAGGGTTACTTTTAGAGGTCTCTGGATCTTTTTGGGACAAAACGGCACCTGCCCCAATTTCAGAGGCATCAACCTCCACCTGAAATGGCAGAGAAACATCAGGCTGCCGTAGAACAGGAGCAGAAGTGAATCTCTGCTTAAGTTCCTGAAACGCAGAGACTGCCTCAGGAGGCCAATTCACCACATCAGAACCCTTTCTGGTCAAATCAGTTAATGGTTTAACAATAACAGAGAAATTACCAATAAATTTACGATAAAAATTGGCAAAACCCAAAAATCTCTGAAGAGCCTTTAATGAAGTAGGTTGGACCCAATCACAGATGGCCTGAACCTTGACCGGTCCATTTCAATAACAGATGGGGACAAAATGAATCCCAGAAATGAGATCTTCTGTACGCCAAAAAGACACTTTGATCCCTTCACATACAGAGCATTCTCTCTCAAAATCTGGAATACAGTTCGAACATGTTTCACATGAGAGTCCCAGTCATTAGAAAAAATCAAGATATCATCCAAATAAACAATCAGAAACTTGTCCACAAAATCCCTGAAAATGTCATTCATGAAGGACTGGAAGACGGAAGGAGCATTAGTGAGCCCAAAGGGCATCACAAGGTACTCAAAATGCCCTTCAGGGGTGTTAAATGCCGTCTTCCATTCATCCCCGTGCTTAATGCGAATAAGGTTATACGCCCCCCTGAGGTCAAGCTTGGTAAACCAAGTAGCGTTTTTCACCCTGGAAAACAGGTCAGAAATCAAGGTAACGGGTATTGATATTTCACAGTAATATTGTTCAAGAGACGATAATCAATACACGGCCTTAATGAACCATCTTTTTTGGCCACAAAGAAAAAACCGGCACCTAAGGGTGAAGAGGATGGTCTGATATGACCCTTCTCCAATGATTCCTTGATATAAGACCGCATAGCGTCATGTTCAGGTACAGACAAGTTAAAAAGGCGACCCTTAGGGAATTTACTACCTGGCACTAATTCAATAGCGCAGTCATAGCTCCTATGGGGAGGTAAGGATGCAGATTTACTTTCGCTAAACACATCAGAAAAATCAAACAAAAAGTCAGGAACATCCTCAGCCTGGGGGGAGGCAGAAAAAACAGGAGTGTTGGTATTAACACATTGGCAGCCCCAACTGGTTACAGACACAGATTTCCAATCCAAAACAGGATTATGAGACTGTAACCAAGGGAAACCCAGCACGATAATGTCATGCAGATTATATAGAACCAAAAATTTGCAGCACTCCTGGTGATCAGGTTCAACCCTCATTATCACCTGAGTAGAAAACTGGGTTTTTCTCAGCCAAAGGGTAGAATCGATCCCCAGTAGGGGAATAGACTTCTGTAGGGGTATCAAGGGAAATCCACAACGTTTAGCAAAATCATAATCCATCAGGTTAATAGCTGCTCCAGAATCAACGAAAGCCTGAGCAGAAAATGAGGACAGAGAGCATATCAGAGTGACAGTTAATAAAAACTTAGTCTGAACACCACCCAAGACAACTGAGCGTGCAAAACGTCTTCCCCGCTTAGGGCAGACTGAAATAGCATGAGAGGCATCACCACAGTAGAAACATAACCCATTGCGCTTTCGAAACTCATGACGCTGTGCCCCAGACACCACTCCATCACACTGCATGGGCTCAGCAGCTGGCTCACAAGGCAACACCACTCCACGCATACTTCTCCGCTCACGCAAACGTCTGTCAATTTGAATCGCTAATGACATAGAATCATTGAGACCAGAGGGACAGGGAATCCCACCATAACATCCTTTACATTATCCGACAGACCCTTCCGGAAAAGGGCCGCCAAAGCGTCGTCATTCCATTTGGTCAGGACTGCCCACCTACGGAATCTCTGACAGTATAACTCAGCGTCATCAAGCCCCTGATTTAATGCCAACAAGGCTTTTTCAGCTTGATCAGTGACATTAGGCTCATCGTACAATAACCCCAAAGCCTGAAAAAATGCATCAACATCACTCAAAACAGGGTCCCCAGGTGTGAGGGAAAAAGCCCAATCCTGAGGATCGCCGCGCAGGAGAGAGATGACAATTTGAACCTGCTGCGCTGCGTTTCCTGAGGACTTAGATTTTAAGGCAAGAAACAATTTACAATTATTTTTGAAATTCTGAAACTTAGCTCGATCCCCTGAAAACAAATCTGGCATGGGGATCCTAGGTTCCACAACAGGCAACCTAGCAAGATATGCAGCAATACTCCGAACCTCAGTGGCAAGCTGATCCACACGGCCAGACAACTGTGCAAACTCCATTGGGAGAAAAGATCCTCCCCAGCACCCAGAGATACAGAGGGAAAAAAAAAAAAAAAAAAAAATGCAACAAACAGAAAAATATCTCTGACAACTTTTCTTCCTTCAAAATATTTTTTCCCTTCTGTGAGTACCATACAATTTTTATGGCCGGTGATACTGTTATGTTACGGTAGCTGAGGAGTGCAGGTAAAAAAGGAAATACACCAGAGCAGTTGGAATCTATGAGATTGCAGTACCCTGACTAACCACCGCAACTAGAGGCAGCCGTGGAGCGTTCCTACGATGGTCCTAGACGCCTCGTCACAGCCTGAGAAACTAACTACACCTAAAGATAGAAATAGGAAAGCTATCTGCCCCGGAGCAGAACCCCAAAGATAATAGAAAGCCCCCAAACATGTAATGGCGGTTAGACAAGAGGAAATACTGACACAGAAAAAAATAGTATGAGCAAACGCTGGGGCCCAAACTATCTAAATAGAAAAGGACAGGAAGGGTACTTACTGCAATCCCAGAAAACCCTGAAAAACACCAACTCTACTAATTTCAAAATCACCTGAGATCACACGACCTCTACCACCTAAATTAGTTCTCTGGTGTAACAAAAACAGCAGCCACTGAAAAAACTGCAAAAAGCAAAAGTACAAAACACAGTGGCTGGACTAAACTGAGAGGGCAAAAGCCCCCGGAGGGGACCCAGAAGCCCCCACAGAAGTGCAGGACAAAATGCAAAAATATAGCAAAAACACAAAATAAGAAATTGTCTTATCTGATAGCAGGAGATGCAGACACGACACAGCAGGCTACAAGGGAAACTGGAAAGAAGGATTCAGACCAGAACAATTGATCACCGGCAACCCTGATGGGAAAATGATTCCCTTAAATAAGACCAATCAGTAACACCTGATTCCCAATCCTCACTAGTACCGCTAGTAACCACCAGAGGGAGCCTCTGCTCAGAACTCATCTCAAACCCATTCACAACACAGACCGCTGAGGCCTGGATTTTCAGGCTGTTAAGGAGCCAAGATCCATGGACCTTGCCAGCCTGATAATACCAGGCCACAGCAGTCTGCATATCTTGGCTGATTAACAAAAATAGGGGATCCCCTCGAAAAAAATTGGCGTGGGGTCCCCCCTATTTTTGTTAACCAGCCAGATGAAGCAGACCGCTGAGGCCTGGTTTTTCAGGCTGGTAAGGATCCAATATCCATGCACCTTGCAAGCCTGATAATACCAGGCCACAGCAGTCTGCTTAGCTTGGCTGGTTAACAAAAATAGGGGATCCCCTCGAAAAAAAAACGGCGTAGGGGTCCCCCTATTTTTGTTAACCAGCCAAGTAAAATGCAGACTGCTGCGGCCTGGTATTAAAAGACTGTCAAGGCCCATGGATTTTGGCCCTCAACAGCCTGATAATACCAGGCTACAGCAGCCCCACATTTGGTGCATCAAAAGATGTGCCAATTGTGGCACTTTACCCGGCTCTTCCCACTGCCCTGTAGCGGTGGCAAGTGGGGTAATAAGGGGTTAATGTCACCGTTGATTGCACGGTGACAATAAGCCCGGTTAATAATGGAGAGGTGTCAATAAGACACCGATCCATTATTAATCCCAAAGTTATTAAATGCATAAAAAAAAAGACAAAGCAAGAAAAAAGTATTTTAATGAAATAAAAGAGACAACACAGTTTTCATTTCTTTTATTACACTCTCATTCCTGCGACGCCATCGATCTCCTGTAAAAAAAGAAAAAAAACAATCCAACAATATACCACCTGTCCGACGCAGTCCATAGTAACGACTGTCCCACGACGATCCAGCTCTGCTACATCGCAATGACAGGCAGAGCCTGTCATCGCGACGCAGCACAGCTGATTACCTGCTTCCCCGGCGGTGACGTCATCGGACTGACTGTTTTACGGCCGGGATTACCCAGCAGTCACTGCAGTTATCGCGAGAAACTGCATGTGACCGCCGGGGAAAGATGATGGCGGCCATGAAGCAGTCCAGGCCGTGACCACCGGAGATCTTCTGCCAGGTAAGTGCCGCTGACTCCTGACAGACCCGACCGACGGACACTGACAGTGACAGACCCGACCGACGGACACTGACAGTGACAGTGACAATCCCGATTCCGGTATCCGATATGACGAAAATATCGGTATTCGGAATCGAAAGGCCGATACAGCTAATATCGGCTGATAGCCGATATTTGCAGTATCGTATCGCTCAACACTACTGAGCAGAAAATGAGGACAGAGAGCATATCAGAGTAACAGTTAATAAAAACTTAGTCTGAACACTACCCAAGACAACTGAGCGTGCAAAACGTCTTCCCCGCTTAGGGCAGACTGAAATAGCATGAGAGGCATCACCACAGTAGAAACATAACCCATTGCGCTTTCGAAACTCATGACGCTGTGCCCCAGAAACCACTCTATCACACTGCATGGGTTCAGAAGCAGGTTCACAAGGCAACACTATTCCACGCATACTTCTCTGCTCACGCAAATGTCTGTCAATTTGAATCGCTAATGACATAGAATCATTGAGACCAGAGGGGACAGGGAATCCCACCATAACATCCTTTACATTATCTGACAGACCCTTCCGAAAAAGGGCTGCCAAAGCGTCGTCATTCCATTTGGTCAGGACTGCCCACCTGCGGAATCTCTGACAGTATAACTCAGCGTCATCAAGCCCCTGATTTAATGCCAACAAGGCTTTTTCAGCTTCATCAGTGACATTAGGCTCATCGTACAATAACCCCAAGGCCTGAAAAAATGCATCAACATCACTCAAAACAGGATCCCCAGGTGTCATGGAAAAAGCCCAATCCTGAGGATCGCCGCGCAGGAGAGAGATGACAATTTGAACCTGCTGCGCTGCGTTCCCTGAGGACTTAGATTTTAAGGCAAAAAACAATTTACAATTATTTTTGAAATTCAGAAACTTGGCTCGATCCCCCAAAAACAAATCTGGCATGGGAATCCTAGGTTCCACATCAGGCAACCTAGCAAGATAGGTAGCAATACTCCGAACCTCAGTGGCAAGCTGATCCACATGGCCAGACAACTGTGCAAACTCCATTGAGAGAAAAAAAAAATCCTCCCCAGCACCCAGAGATACAGAGGGAAAAAAAAAAAAATGCAACAAACATAAAAATATCTCTGACAACTCTGACAACCTTTTTTTTTTCTTTCACAATATTTTTCCCTTCTGTGAGTACCATATAATTTTCAGTTTTAGGCCGGTGATACTGTTATGATTTGGTAGCTGAGGAGTGCAGGTAAAAAAGGCAATACACCAGAGCAGTTGGAATCTATGAGATTGCAGTACCCTGACTAACCACCACAACTAGAGGCAGCCGTGGAGCGTTCCTACGTTGGTCCTAGACGCCTCGTCACAGCCTGAGAAACTAACTATACCTAAAGATAGAAAGAGGAAAGCTATCTGCCCCGGAGCAGATCCCCAAAGAACATAGAAAGCCCCCAAACATGTAATGGCGGTTAGACAAGAAGAAATACTGACACAGACAGAAAATAGTATGAGCAAACGATGGGCCCAAACTATCTAAATAGAAAAGGATAGGAAGGGCACTTACTGCAATCCCAAAAAACCCTGAAAAGCACCAACTCTACTAATTTCAAAAACACCTGAGATCACATGACCTCTACCACCTAAATTAGTTCTATGGTGTAACAAAATCAAAACAGCAGCCACTGAAAAAACTGGAAAAAGCAAATGTACAAAACATCAGTGGCTGAACTAAACTGAGAGGGCAAAAGCCCCCGGAGGGACCCTGAAGGCCTCCACAGAAGTGCAGGACAAAATGCAAAAATCAAGCACAAAAACAAAAAGAAGAAAATGTCTTATCTGTTAGCAGGAGATGCAGACACGACACAGCAGGCTACAAAGGAAACAGGAATCAAGGATTGAGACCAGAACAATTGATCACCGGCAACCCTGATGGGAAGGCGACTCCCTTAAATAAGACCAGTCAGTAACACCTGATTCCCAATCCTCACAATCTTCACTGGACAGTCCAGTACCCCTTGTAACCACCAGAGGGAGCCTCTGCTCAGAACTCATTTCAAGTCCATTCACAACAGGAGCGGTTATTTGGCAGGTGGGGCAGGACCTACAAAAGTTTTGAATTTCTCGATAACACCCTGGCCAATAAAACCTCCTCAGTATCCTCTCCTGAGTTTTCTCGACCCCTAGGTGTCCCCCCAGAACATGTGAATGGGCCATGTCTAGCACCCGCCGTCTGTATGGCCCCGGCACTAACAACTGTTCCACTATCTCACCGCCCCTCAGTTTGGCCACCCGATATAGCAACTCCCCCTGTACTGCAAAGTGGGGGAATCTGGTGTCGGCCCCCGGCTCTTGGGCAACCCCATTACATTCAGTAACCTGGTCGAACGCCCCTTTTAAGGTCAGGTCTCGAACTTGAGCAGTCCCAAAGTTCTCTCTGGACATATCTAACGCAGGTAGGTCGGCCTCCTCGGTCACCGTCTCACCCTCATCACCGACAAGGACGCACAGTGGGAACTCCTCTCTCTGAGACTCTGTCGGGGGTTCTTCTTCAAGGATCTCGCTTTTCGCCATGCTACTTAGTCCAGTTCCCTTCCCCCACAAGTCCCAGAATAAAGAAAAATCACGGCCCAATATGACGGGATGTATCAGGTCCTTTACCACCCCAACTTCATGGGACTGGGCACCACAGTCTGTCCCTACTGTTACTGTGGCCACGGGATAGTCCTTGGCGTCACCATGGATGCACCGAACACCCAGGGTTTTGGAAGGGATCAACTGGTGGGGAAGGGATGCTCTGATCAAGGTCACCAGACTCCCGGAGTCCAACAGCCCAAGCACTTTTATTCCATTAATGGATACTGCACACGCCTGCGGTCCCTTGCCGGGTCGACAGTCCACGCTACAGGCTGGATAGGCATAATAGGAGATCCGTCTGCCTAGGCTGCAGTCCATGGGCTCAGGGGATATTTGACACTTGGCGGCTACATGTCCAGGGTTGTGACATCGCCAGCAAACTATATCTTTCCCACTTCGATAGGAGTGGGACACCCCCCAGTGGTGGCTCTAGACCCCTTCCGTGGTGAACCCACCCCCTTTTGGGTATCCCAGTAGGGAGAAATGACTGCATCCGGTTTCCCAAGAGATCTCTCAACTACTTGGTACATCTCTACCAGGCCGATAAAGTCATCTGCGTTCTGGGGATCACCCTGGGCAACCCAGGTCTGTACTGACTTGGGAAGGGAATGCATGAATCTATCAATCACCACCCGCTCAACCATCTGGGCCGGAGTGGAGGACTCCGGTTGTAGCCACTTCTGAACAAGATGCAAAAGGTCAAACATCTGCGAACGAGGGGTTTGTTGCTAGCATACGCCCAGTGATGAACTCGCTGGGCTCTTACTGCCATATTTACTCCCAGATGTGCTAAGATCTCTGTCTTTAGTTTGGGATACTCCTTAGCATCTTGCAGCGCCAAGTCAAAATACGCTTTTTGGGGTTCACCCGATAAATATGGCGCCAGAACCTCTGCCCACTGTGCTGGTGGAAGTCTCTCCCGATCAGCCACCCTCTCAAAACAGTCAGAAATGCTTCTACATCATCCCCAGGGGTCATCTTCTGCATGGCCCGCCTTACCGCCTTCCTGACGTGAGAATCATCAGTCGACCCTGGGGTTGGGGTGGCCGCCCGGCTCTGGATGGCGTCCGCCAAAAGCTGTATCTGCTGTTGCGCCTCCTGCTGGTGCTGCTGCGACTTTTGCTGCAACTGGATCTGCTGAAGCAACAATTTGGTCGTCTCCTGGTGCTGCTGCTGCTGCATGCTCTGCTGGGCCTGCTGTATGCTCTGCTGGCTCTGTAGGTGTTGCTGCTGTATGCTCTGCTGGGCCTGGACCAGGTGCTTAACGAGTTCCTCCATGCTGCCGGACTTCTCTAGCTGTCTGGCAGCCTTCACCCAGGACATCCACCGGTCTTTGTGGCAGGTACACGTGTTCCTGGAATCCTGCACGCACTCTCACACCAACTGTGGCAAGACGACTCGCTCGGTTCTCCTGGAGGCAGACTCAGGACACACGTTCTCTGGGTTCTCTTTCTGCTGGTTTATTATCAGCCATAAACTCATGCAGGTTTCGCAGGAAAAGTAAACATGACCCCTCTGGGTTAAACGGTAAAACATAAAAAAAAAAAACAATAACTCAGTCCATAGATGAGTGGGTTCCGCCCGCTCTCGGTAGCATAAACTGCACTGCTAAAGTCCTTGTGGAAAGCTCTGCAGCTTCCACTATCCTGTCTGGAGACTTTCCTCTCCAGACCACACCACAGGAAAAAAAAACAGGACTGAGCTTTTATACATTGCTCAGCCACACCCTTTTAACATATAACATGCTGGCAGATAAATAAAGTAGGTCTTAGTTCACACTGGAGAGCATCCTGTGTGACACATACCTCCCCTCATATATAAAACCAGTGACACTGTCACATAATGTATATATATATATATATATATATATACACTGCTCCAAAAAATAAAGGGAACACTCAAATAACACATCCTAGATCTAAATGAATGAAATATTCTCATTGAATATTTTGTTGTGTACAAAGTTGAATGTGCTGTCAACATAATCACACAAAAATCATCAATGGAATTCAAATTTTTGAACCAATGGAAGCCTGGAATTGGAGAGACCCCCAAAATGAAAGTGGAAACAAGTCAAAATGAAAATCTAAACAAGACAAAATTAAAGTGGAAACAAGTCAAAATGATGCTCAGTATTGTGTGTGGCCTCCACATGCCTGTGGAGGCCAGGCACGTGGAGGCCACATGTGTTATTTGAATGTTCCCTTTATTTTTTGAGCAGTGTATATATATATATATTTAAAAAGACACCTCGAGCACACTCAAAATAAGAAAAATCCAGAGGAAATATGGTATTCGTTGAAAATCTTTATTTAAGCATTCCAATAAAGCTCCAGAAATTGAACAAAGAATTCACAGCCCCTGGAGCTTTATTGGAATGCTTAAATTTCTGGAGCTTTATTGGAATGCTTAAATAAAGATTTTCAACGAATACCATATTTCCTCTGGATTTTTCTTATTTTGAGTGTGCTCGAGGTGTCTTTTTAAATATTCGATACCCATTTTTCCTCAGTAGCACCTATACCATAGTGTGCATGGGACCTTACCTTACCTATTTGATATATATATATATATATATATATATATATATATATATATATATATATACTGTGTATATATACAGGTGCAACATTAGAATATAATCAAAAAGTTTATTTATTTCAGTTCACTTCAATGCAAAAAGTGAAATTCATATATTATATAGAGTCATTACAGAGTGATCTATTTCAAGTGTTTATTTCAGTTTATGCTGATGAGTATAGCTTACAGCCAATGTAAACCCAAAAGCCATTATCTCAGTAAATTTAATTAACAAAAAACACTTGCAAAGGCTTTCAAAGCATTTAAAAGGTCCCTTTGTCTGTTTCAGTAGGCTCCACACACAATCATGGGGAAGACTGCTGAATTGACAGATGTCCAGAAGGCAGTCACTGACACACTCCACAATGAGTGTCATTGCTAAAGAAGCTGGCTGTTTGCAGAGTGCTGTATCCAAGCATATTAATGGAAAGTTGAGTGGAAGGAAAAAGTGTGGTAGAAAAAGGTGCACAAACAACCGGGATAACCGCAGCTTTGAAAGGATAGTTAAGAAAAGGCCATTCAAAAATTTGGGGAAGATTTACAAGGAGTGGACTGCTGCTGGAGTCATTGCTTCAAGAGCCACCACACACAGATGTATCCATGACATGGGCTACAACTGTCTCATTCCTTGTGTCAAGCCATTCATGACCAATAGACAATACCAGAAGTGTCTTACCTGGGCCAAGGAGAAAAAGAACTGGACTGTTGCTCAGTGGTCCAAGGTGTTGTTTTCAGATGAAAGTAAATCTTGCATTTCATTTGGAAATCAAGGTCCCAGAGTCTGGAGGAAGAGTGGAGAGGCACACAATCCAAGCTGTTTGAGGTCTAGTGTGAAGTTTCCACAATCAGTGATGGTTTGGTAAGCCATGTCATCTGCTGGTGTAGGTCCACTGTGTTTTATCAAGACCAAAGTCAGTGCAGAGGACTTGGTCTAAAGTATAATCATTTAGTAGTCTAACCAATCCTTCATAAATGGAGGAGACTATTACGAAATGAAAACCTATGAGTATTTAACACATCTATATAAAATTGAATATTGTACATTGACCAATAATTGGGTTCACTGTATTTTTCTAGGGTTATAGTTCCTTTATGATAAAAAGTTTCACACCTTGTATTTCAACGTTTATGTTTTGCTATCCCCTTACTCCAGTAATTGTATGCAGCACCTGCCATGTGGCCCAGACCTAAAACTACTAGTTTGGCCCATGCAAAATTTTCGCACATTGGTCGTCGGGGACGCAGGCAATTTCAGAAAGATCAAGCTGGTCAAATGTAAATGTATTTCATGAGATGATGAACACAGACAGGTATTTATACGTATATGTAGCTTGGTAATACAATAAATAGGTTTGATAAGTAGAGGCCAAAAAATGTCTTCTGGTTGAGGTGCCACCTGCAGGTCATTGTGTCTTTCTGTAGGTTTATGAAAATAAATGTTTAAACTGTATTTAGTGATAAAATTGTGAAAGTGTGGTCTCTTTGGCTCTTTTCCTGCGGAAGGGAGCAAGTTTACCTTTCAAATGGTGTATCATTTGTGTGTGCGGGGCGAAGCAATCAGTGAAAAAGCAATACATATATACAAATGTGTTTGCATTTGTGACTCACCTGCAGTGAAGTGTGAAATCCTCCAATGTGCCTGAAATAAGCTGGTCAAGCACTTGAGCAAGCTGGAAAGACTCCAAGGCAGATGTTTGGATTTGTTTGTGATGTCTGTAAGCAGCTTTGTGGTAGTGTGCTTTGAGGTACTGTGGTGCCACCTGCAGGTCATTTTTCCTTACTGCAGGTTTATGAAAATTAATGTTTTAACTGTATTTTGTGATCAAATTGTGGATGTGTTGTTTATTTGGCTATTTTCTTGTTGAAGGGGGGAAGTTTACCTTTCAAATAGTGTATCATTTGTGTGTGTGGGTGCAGTATGAACGGAGATACAAAGTAATCACCGAAAAATAGAAATATTAGAATAGATTATAATAAATACAGCACTATTTGCTTTATACTAAGAGGGAAATCTCTTATTCTGCATATTCCATTGCATTTGACTTCTAAAAGTCATTTCATTATTAGATAACACACAGTAAGTAATACTTATAATATATGGGATCTATAAATGTCTTTTTCATAATTTTTTTTAAAGAAGTACCTGCTCTGGGCCAAGTGAATATCTAAATTATTTTATGCAGAGGGACGTTTGCTTGCCCATTTACCTGTCAAGGGTGTTTTATGTCAATGTGTTCAAATATTAGCAGTGAAAGGTTCATGGAATCATTGGAGGAGATTATTTGCTGTAATCTGCAGGCTGACTGCTTTGCTTATTTCTATGTTACAAGACAAGAACACATTTTTAACACTTCCATATTTTGCAATCTGTTCCCATAAAAAAATTGTATGCAAGGCTTTCTTACAGTTACATAAGCTACATGAATTCTTTAAAATAAACAATATTTGCTCTACATATACCAACTGAAACCTACGAGCAGACCTGAAAACCTACCACACTATATATAAAGAAAGATTTATTTTAACGGGAACTTGACAACTGATACATGCTGCACAGTCCACGAAGAGTATGTATCAGACACTGACTGCATGATTTCAACCACATATGCTTAACTATGAAACACTAAAGTGTTTGAGAGAAAAATACCTTTTAATAGCTGCCGGGAATCGAGCCATAGAGGAAACTAGTCAGATAGGCGAGTCCCCGGCGGATTCTCTCTGCCCGCTGCCCTGGGGTGACTGATCATTCTCTGCATGAATAGGGATAGACTAGTGATGAGCGAGTATGCTTGTTGCTCAGGTTTTCCCGAGCATGCTTGGGTGATCTCCAAGTATTTTGGCATGCTCGGAGATTTAGTTTCTGTTGATGCAGCTGCATGATTTGTGACTGCTGGACATCCTGAATACATGTGAGGAATGCCTGTTTTTTAGGGAATTCCCACATGTATTCAGGCTGTCAAGCAGTCGCAAAGTATACTCACTCATCACTAGGAGAGAACTATCACTCAAGGGGAGTGATCGGGGAGAAGTTGCGGGGACCCGCTTGGCCAAATAGTCCCCGAGGCGGCTTTGGAGTCACCTTGGAGACTATATGTGGCGCGCATATTCATTACCTTAATGAGCGGTACCACGTGACCGCTCAGCACAGGAGAGCTGCAGGAAGCTGGGACAATGGAGACGCAGGGACGTGCAGTGACGGCGTGAGGAGGGTGAGTATGACAGGGGAGAATGGGGGAGCACAGAGGAGGATGGGGGAGCATGGAGGAGGACAGGGGAGCACAGAGGAGGATGGGGGAGCATGGAGGATGGAGAGCACGGAGGAGCATGGGGGAGCACGAAGGACGGGGGAGAGCGGAGGAGGATGGGGGAGTGCGGAGGAGGACGGGGGAGCATTAAGGAGCGTGGAGGAGGACGGGGGAGCATGGAGGAGGATGGGGAGCACAGAGGAGCATGAAAGAGGACGAGGGAGCATGGAGGAGGATGAGGGAGGACAGAGAAGGGCGGGGAGCATGGAGGAGGACAGAGGAGGATGAAGGAGCATGGAGGAGGATGGGGAACTGAGCCATACATAGAAGGATGGGACTGGGGAGCCAAGCAATGAATAGAAGGATGGGTCGAGGGGGGCTGAACCATTCATAGAAGGATGGGACAGGGGAGCCACACAAAGCAGGACAGGGATGAGGGGACAATGCATACCTGGCTTACACTCGAGTCAATAAGCTTACCCAGTTTTCTGTGGCAAAATTAGGTGCCTCGGCTTATACTCAGGTTGGCTTATATTCGAGTATATACTGTAATTGAGAATAATACAATATAAAATATTCAGAATAAATTCATTTAGCGATAATCATCAGTAATACAGTCCTAACTTGTAATATTATGTCATTTAAGAAATGCTTTCTGAAACATTAATTTCATTTACCATTGAAAACAGAGTAAGTTTCACCGACCTTACAGAATCCACTTCTATGTTGGCATTGAAATTTTCTTTACATTAGAAGTGGAGATGAGCGACTTTGCCTCCGGGACGGGCGAGTCGGGTTTCGGACCACCCAACTTTATCAAAAGTCGAGTAGAACGAAATGGCCGACTATCGGAAAAAGTCGGAGTTCCGACCGAAACCCGACCCCAATGCAAGTCAATGGGGAATAAAAGTCGGCAGTGAGTGGAGGACAGTAAACACATCTACAGTGCCCATTTCAATGCCAATGACATCAATTCTTATTACTTAAGCTTGTCAACCTTAATTTACTTTATAATAATAGTAACACATTGAAAACTGGGGGTTATTTGGCTAAAGTTGTGGGTGGGGGTCAGGGCTGGCTCCAGATTTTCGTGGGCCCTGGGCGAAAGAGTCTCAGTGGGCCCCTTTAACACATACCACAATTCATGATGCTCCGATACGGCAGAGAAATATAGGTATAGTATAATGCCAAATACTTCACTTCTTACATTATATGAGTGATATCTATTGTAAATTCTACAATAGCTCAAAAACCGGACAGTATAGTCCTCCATACAGTATTATGGGCACAACATGGTGCGCCATACAGAATAATGAGCCCCATATATTGCTCCATACAGAATAATGAGTCCCATATATGATGCTCCATACAGAATAATGGGTCCAATATAATGCTTCATACAGTATAATGAGCCACATATATTGCTCCATACAGGATAATGAGCCCCATATATTGCTACATACATAATTGGTCCCATATAATGTTCCATACAGTATATGATGAGCTCCACATAATGCTCCAGTATATGATAGTCCCCAAATAATGTGCCATACAGTATAGGACGGTCCCCATAGAGTATAATGAGCCCCACATATTGCTCCATACAGTATAATGAGTCACATATAAAGCTCCATATAGTATATGATGGGCCCCATATATTGCTCCATACAGAATGGGCTCCATATAATGCTCCATGCAGAATAGGCCCCATATGTGCTCCATATGATGCTCCAAATATAAAGGGCCCTATATGATGCCCCATAAATAATGAACCCCATATGATGCTCTAGTATATGATGGGCCCCATATATGATGCTCCAGTGTATGATGAGCCCCATATAATGCTCCATATATAATGGTTCCCATATATAATACTCCATATATAATGGGCTCCATGTGATTCTCCATATATAATGTGCCCCATATGATGCGCCATATATAATGGGCCCCATATGATGCTCCAGTATATGATGGGCCCCATGGATGATGCTCCAGTATATAATGGGCCCCATATATGATGTTGCAGTGTATAATGGGCCCCATATATGATGCTCCAGTGTATAATGGGCCCCTTATATGATGCTCCAGTGTATGATGGGCCCCATTTATAATGCTCCAGTGTATGATGGGCCCCATATATAATGCTCCAGTGTATAATGGGCCCTATCTATGATGCTGAAGTGTATGATAGGCCCTATACATAATTGTCCAGTGTATAATGCTCCCCATATATTGCTACAAACATTGAAAAAAATTAAATATCTCTCCTCGCTGGGCACTGCTCTACTCTGGACTCCTCAGCGTCGCCATCTTCCAGCTCTCTGCACTGTGACTGTTCAGGCAGATGGCGCACAGACGTGACGTCATCGCGATCTCTAACCTGAATGTCACTGTCAGGAAACGCGGAAGACGTCACAGCGGTGGAGCAGGGAGAGGTAAGTATTGCAAGTGCTGGGGCCCTGAGCAAGCAGGGGGGCCCGCTTGTGGGCGCCGACACTGGCACAGGCCCCCTCATAGTACGCCGGTGTCTCTGACGGCGAGTGGGCTCCCCCACCTGCTCAGGGCCCCGGCACTTGCCCGGGTGCGCCAGGTGCTGACGCCGGCCCTGGGGGGGTACAGCCCAGTTAGGGAGGTGGAAAAACTGGCATATTTTAATGTGTAGTCTGGACGTTCAGCAGCTGCAAAAGGAGGAATTGGAGAAGTCGGAGGAAGAGGAGGACAAAGTGAGCCATTTTGCTGGCAACCTATGTGTCATCAGGGGAAGGTGGTACAAAATCCTTTGAAACCCAGGCATGGTTCATTTTAATGAAGGTGAGATCACCTACATTTTGGGTCGACAGCCCGGTCCTTCTTTCTGTCAGGATTGATCCAGCAGCACTGATGACTCTTTCTGATAGCACACTACCAGCAGGGCAAGCGAGCTCCTGTAAGGCATATTGTGCCAATTCAGGCCAAGTGTCCAGTTTACAGGCCCAGTAGTCAAAGGGGAATGAACAGTGAGGGAGAACATCGATAGGGGAGGAGAGCTAATTTTGAACCATAGTTGACAATTGCTGTCTCCTGTGTGTTGCAATCGATTGAGTATTACCAGTCGTGTGAGCGGTACTCGAGAAATCAGTCCACAACATGGTCATGAAACCCCTGTCTTCAACGCCACTTCGGCTGTGTGCACCACGAACACCTCTTCCATGTTGCCCAGTATGGCTCGTGGTAGAACCTGCACCGCTGCTGTGTGCTGGAATGCCTCTAACAAACGGTTTACCAGAGTTGCTTGTTTGTTCGCCAATATTAGCTCTAGGTTCTCCTGTGGCATGATTTTCTGTCATTTGCCTTTATAGCGTGGATCGAGGATGCTGGCCAACCGGTAGTCGTCATCCTTCATAATTTTGGCAATGCGGGGATCCCTTTTTAGGATCCGCAAGAGATAATCACACATGTAGGCCAATGTTCCAGGTGTCAATGATGTACTGCCAGTGGTGGGTGGAGGAGCACTTTCTGCCAAATCCACATCCCTCCAGTCACGCACAAACCCTGTACCTGACCTTGGCAAGCCAACATTTTCTCTTGTCCCCTGAGAAGCATCCTCCTCCCCAAAATAATCATCCCCCTCCTCCTCGTCCTCCTCTTCCTCTTCTTCCTCCACCTCGTCCAAGACAGTTCCCTGAGCAGACAATGCCTGACTGTCATCAAGGCTTCCCTCCTCCTTCTCCTCTGCTGCAGACGCCTGATCCTTAATGTGCGTTAAAGTTTGCATGAGCAGATGCATAAGTGGGATGCTCATGCTTATGATGGCCTCGTCTGCGCTCACCAGCCGTGTGCATTCCTCAAAATACTGAAGGACTTTACAGAGGTCTTTCAGCTTTGACCACTGCACACCCGACAACTCGATGTCTGCCCTCAAACTGCCTGCCCATGTATCCTCCCACAAACGCATTACAGCCTGCCTCTGTTCGCACAGCCTCTCAACCATGTGCATTGTGGAGTTCCACCTTGTTGCAACGTCTATGATTATGCGGTGCTTGGGGAGGTGGAGCGATCGCTGCAGCCTCTGCATTCGACTGGAGTCTAAGGGCGAGTGACGGATGTGCGAGCACAGTCTTCGCACCTTATGGAGCAGGGCTGGTAACTCCGTATAATTATTTATGAAGCACTGCCCCACCAGGTTCAAGGTGTGAGCCAGGCAAGATATGTGTCTGAGTATTGCCAGGGCTATGGCCGCGACAAAATTACATCCGTTATCACTGACTACCTTGCCTGGCTCAAGATGTAGACTGCCCAGCCATGACTCAGTTTCTCACTTCAAGTAGTCAGCCAGTACCTCCGTGGTGTGTCTGTTGTCGCCCAAAGACATCATCTTTAAAACAGCCTGCTGACGCTTACCACTAGCTGTTCAATAGTGGGACACCTCGTGTGCAACACTGGCAGCTGCAGATGGAGTGCTCGTGCGACTGCGCTCTGTCAACGAGCTTTCGCTTCTGGAGGAGGAGGAGGGTCGAATGCCTACAGCCAACTGTTGCCTATACCATGGGCTAGGCAGCACTGTCACACCACCGCTGTCCCCTGTGGTCCCTGCATCCACCACATTTACCCAGTGCACAGTGATGGACACGTAACAGCCCTGGCCATGCCTACTGGCCCATGCATCTGTTGTGAGGTGCACCTTTCCACTCACTGATTGTTTGAGTGCATAGACAATGCGGTCTTTCGCATGCAGGTTTAGGGCAGGATGGCTTTTCTAGAAAAGAAGTGCCGACTGGGTAGGTCATAGCGTGGGACAGCGTAGGCCACGAGCTCTCGGAATGCTGCGCTTTCAACCAAACGGAAGGGCATCATCTCTAATGAGATTAGTTTGGCAATGTAGGCGTTCAAAACCAGTGTGCGTGAATGAGAGGATGAGTACTTTCTTGTCCTACTCAGAGTCTCTGCTAGGGTGAGCTGGACTTGAGAGCTGCATATGGTGGAACTAGCGGTGGACATGGTGGACTGAGAGGGGTTGGTGATGGTGATGGTGTGGTGGTGGTGATGATGGCCAAGATGCAGTCTTTTGTTGGAAAAACATTGTGATTCCCTGACTGCGTTGGCCTTGTGATGACACCTCAACATTTCTTGCTGGTGGTGTGCTAACCGGTGGGCTTACAGTGGGGTAAGCGATGTAGCGTTGCTGGCTACCTTCAGTCGTAGCAGGTGCACGTGTTATGATTTGGTAGCTGAGGAGAGCAGGCAAAAAAAGCAACACACCAGAGAGGTTGGAATCTATTGGATTGCAGTACCCTGACTAATCACCACAACTAAAGGCAGCCATGGAGCGTACCTACGTTGGTCCTAGACGCCTCGTCACAGCCTAAGAAGCTAACTTCACCTAAAGATAGAAAGAGGAAAGCTATCTGCCCTGGAGCAGATCCCCAAAGAACATAGGAAGCCCCCAAACATGTAATGGCGGTTAGACAAGAAGAAATACAGACACAGACAGAAAATAGTATGAGCAAACGTTGGGGCCCAATCTTCCTAGAAAGAAAAGGATAGGAAGGTCACTTACTGCAATCCAAAAAACCCTAAAAAATACCAACACACTAATTGCAAAAACACCTGAGATCACACGACCTCTACCACCTAAATTAGTTCTCTGATGTAACAAAACTAAGCCGCAGCCAAAGAAAAAACTGGAAAAGGCAAATGAACAAACAACTGGCTGAACTAAACTGAGAGGAGCACAAGCCCCCGGAGGGGACCTGGCAGACCCCCACAGAAGTGCAGGACAAAATGCAAAAAGCAAGCACAAAAAACTAAAAGAAGAAAATGTCTTATCTGTTAGCAGAAGATGCAGGCACGAAACAGCAGGCTTCAAAGTGAACCAGGAACAAAAGTTGAGACCAGAACAATTGATCACTGGCAATCCTGATGGGAGGGAACCTCCCTTATATAAGACCAGTCAGTAACACCTGATCGCCAATCTTCACAATCTTCATTGAATAGTTCAGTACTGTTTGTAACCACCAGAGGGAGCTTCTGCTCAGAATTCATTTCTAGCACATTCACAACAGTACCCCCCCCCTTGAGGAGGGGTCACCGAACCCTCATTTGGGCAACCAGGTCGGTCAGGATGAGCTCTGTGATAAGCACGGATGAGTCTTCTAGCATGGATGTCCGAAGCAAACACCCAAGAATTGTCCTCCTGACCATAAACTCTCCACTTAACCAAATACTGGAGTTTCCGTCTAGAAAAATGAGAATCCAATATCCATACTCCAGATTGCCCTCAACCAAAACAGGGTCAGGAGGCACAGCCATAGGAACCACTGGCTCGACAAACCTCTTAAATGTCCCTGGAAGAAGTAAACGAAAGGAAACAGGATTAAGAATCTCCATGATCTTATAAGGTCCAATGAACCTAGGCTTAAACTTAGGAGATGCAACTCTCATAGGGATATGTTGTGAATGGACTTGAAATGAGTTCTGAGCAGAGGCTCCCTCTGGTGGTTACAAGCAGTACTGGACTGTCCAGTGAAGATTGTGATGATTGGGAATCAGGTGTTACTGACTGGTCTTATTTAAGGGAGTCGCCTTCCCATCAGGTTGCCGGTGATCAATTGTTCTGGTCTCAATCCTTGATTCCTGTTTCCTTTGTAGCCTGCTGTGTCGTGTCTGCATCTCCTGCTAACAGATAAGACATTTTCTTCTTTTTGTTTTTGTGCTTGATTTTTGCATTTTGTCCTGCACTTCTGTGAGGCCTTCAGGGTCCCCTCCGGGGCTTTTGCCCTCTCAGTTTAGTTCACCCACTGATTTTTTGTACATTTGCTTTTTCCAGTTTTTTCAGTGGCTGCTGTTTTGATTTTGTTACACCAGAGAACTAATTTAGGTGGTAGAGGTCGTGTGATCTCAGGTGTTTTTGAAATTAGTAGAGTTGGTGCTTTTCAGGGTTTTTTGGGATTGCAGTAAGTGCCCTTCCTATCCTTTTCTATTTAGATAGTTTGGGCCCCAACGTTTGCTCATACTATTTTCTGTCTGTGCCAGTATTTCTTCTTGTCTAACCGCCATTACATGTTTGGGGGCTTTCTATGTTCTTTGGGGAACTGCTCCAGGGCAGATAGCTTTCCTCTTTCTATCTTTATACAAAAAAAAAAAAAAAAAAACCCTGTTTGGGAGAGAAGAATAGACAAATCACGGCGCCCTAAGTGCGTAAAAACAATATTATTAGAGACAAATAAAGAAAGTGAATTTATCCACAAGGAGGTACACCCAAAATCTCTATTTAATCCTCATCAACACAGAGGACCAAATATAGACACTTTTTTTTCATTAGTATCTGAAGAATTTAGGAAATGGGAAAATAATGGTAATAAAAATAAAATCGAAAAGCATGGAATTGGGAAAAATAAGATAAAAAAGGAGAATAACATTTCTAACAGAGAAAAAGTGGCATTGGAGGATTTAAGACAAAATACAGATATAGTAATAAGGCAAGCTGATAAAGGGGGAGGAGTGGTTGTGCAAAACAGATCTGACTATATTGAGGAAGCTTTGAACATATTGTCTGATATGAGATATTACAAAATTCTAAAAGAAGATCCTACACAATCCTTTGTCCGGGACTATCACCATATGATCAAGGAAGCCTATGAGAGGAATATTCTTAACCCCTTCACCCCCAAGGGTGGTTTGCACGTTAATGACCGGGCCAATTTTTACAATTCTGACCACTGTCTCTTTATGAGGTTATAACTCTGGAACGCTTCAACGGATCTTCGCGATTCTGAGATTGTTTTCTCGTGACATATTGTACTTCACGTTAGAAGTAAAATTTCTTCCATATAACTTGCGTTTATTTTTGAAAAAAACGCAAATATGGCGAAAATTTTGAAAATTTAGCAATTTTCAAACTTTGAATTTTTATTCCCTTAAAACAGAGAAATATGTAACACAAAATAGTTAAGAAATAACATTTCCCACATGTCTACTTTACATCAGCACAATTTTGGAATCAAAATTTTTTTTGTTAGGAAGTTATAAGGGTTAAAAGTTGACCAGCGATTTCTCATTTTACAACAAAATTTACAAAGCCATTTTTTTTAGGGACCACCTCATATTTGAAGTCACTTTGAGGGGTCTATATGGCAGAAAATACCCAAAGGTGACACCATTCTAAAAACTGCACCCCTCAAGGTACTCAAAACCACATTCAAGAAGATTATTAACCCTTCAGGTGCTTCACAGGAACTAAAGCAACGTGGAAGGAAAAAATGAACATTTAACTTTTTAGCCACAAAAATGATCTTTTACAAACTTTTTTTTATTTTCACAAGGGGAAAAGGAGAAAATGGGCAGATAAGGTTGTTATGCAATTTGTCCTGAGTACGCCAATACCCCATATGTGGGGGAAAACCACTGTTTGGGCACACGGCAGAGCTCGTAAGGGAAGTAGCGCCGTTTGACTTTTTCAAACTAAAATTGGCTGGAGTTGAGATTGGACGCCATGTCGCGCTTGGAGAACCTCTGATGCGCCTAAACAGTGGAAACCCCCCACAAGTGACACCATTTTGGAAACTAGACCCCCTAAGGTACTTATCTAGATCTGTTGTGAGCACTTTGAACCCCCAAGTGTTTCACAAAAGTTTATAATGCCTGGGTGTGAAAAAAAAAAAAAAAAATTCCACAAAAATGATTTTTTAGTCCTAAATTTTTTAATTTTCCCAAGGAAATTGGACCCCAAAAGTTGTTGTCCAATTTGTCCTGAGTACGCTGATACCCCATATGTGGGGTGGAAAACTGTTTGGGCGCACGGCAGGGCTTGGAAAAGAAGTAGTAACGTTTTGGAATGCAGACGTTGATGGGGGTCATGTTCCGTTTGCAGTGCCCCAGATGAGCCTAAACAGTGGAAATCCCCCACAAGTGACCCCATTTTGGAAACTAGACCCCCTAAGGAACTTATCTAGATCTTTGGTGAGCACTTTGAACCCCCAAGTGCTTCACACAAGTTTATAATGCCCGGGCATGAAAATAAAAAATCCTATTTTTTTCCCACAAAAATTATCTTTTAGTCACTAATTTTTTATTTTCCCAAGGGTATCAGGAGAAATTGGACCACATAAGTTGTTGTCCAATTTGTCCTGAGTACGCTGATGCCCCATATGTGGGGGGAACCACTGTTTGGGCGCACGGCAGAGCTCGGAAGGGAAGGAGCACCATTTGACTTTTTCCAACCAAAATTGGCTGGAATTGAGATTGGATGCCATGTTGCATTTGGAGAGCCCCTGATGTGCCTAAACAGTGGAAACCCCCCACAAATGACCTCATTTGGGAAACTAGACCCCCTAAGGAACTTATCTAGATCTTTGGTGAGCAATTTGAACCCTCAAGTGCTTCACACAAGTTTATAACGTAGAGCCGTAAAATTTAAAAATCATATTTTTTCCACAAAAATGATCTTTTCACCCGAATTTTTATTTTTCCAAGGGTAACAAGACTCCAAAAGTTATTGTGCAATTTGTCCTGAGTACACTGATACCCCATATGTGGGGGTATACCACTGTTTGGGTGCATGGCAGAGTTTGGAAGGGAAGGAGCGCCGTCTCACTTTTTCAACGCAGAATTGGCTGGACGCCATGTCGTGTTTGGAGAGCTCCTGATCTGCCAAAACAGTGGAAACCCCCCACAAATGACACCATTTTGGAAACTAGACCCCTCAAGGAACTTATCTAGATGTGTGGTGAGAACTTTGAACCCCCAGGTGTTTCACTAAAGTTTATAACGTACAGCCTTAAAATAAAAAATCCTTTTTTTTTTTTACAAAAATGATTTTTTCGCCCCCAATATTTTATTTTCACAAGGGTAACAGAAGAAACTGGAACCCAAAAGTTGTTGTCCAATTTGTCCTGAGTACGCTGATACCCAATATGTAGGAGAAAACTACTGTATGGGTGCACGTCAGGCTCGGAAGGGAAGTAGTGACGTTTTGGATTGCAGACTTTGATGGAATGGTCTGGGGGCGTCATGTCGCATTTGGAGAGCCCCTGATACGCCTAAACAGTGGAAACCCCCCACAAGTGACCCCATTTTGGAAAATAGACCCCACAAGGAACTTATCTAGATGTGTGGTGAGCACTTTGAACCCCGAAGTGCTTCACAGAAGTTTATAACGCACAGCCGTAAAAATAAAAAATCCTTTTTTTTTTACAAAAATGATTTTTTCGCCCCCAATATTTTATTTTCACAAGGTAACAGGAGAAATTGGACCCCAAAAGTTGTTGTCCAATTTGTCCTGAGTACGCGGATACCCAATATGTGGGCGAAAACTACTGTATGGGCGCATGTCAGGGCTCGGAAAGGGAAGTAGTGACGTTTTGGATTGCAGACTTTGATGGAATGGTCTGGGGGCGTCATGTCGCATTTGGAGAGCCCCTGATGCGCCTAAACAGTGGAAACCCCCCACAAGTGACCCCATTTTGGAAAATAGACCCCACAAGGAACTTACCTAGATGTGTGGTGAGCACTTTGAACCCCGAAGTGCTTCACAGAAGTTTATAACGCACAGCCGTAAAAATAAAAAATCCTTTTTTTTTTTACAAAAATGATTTTTTCGCCCCCAATATTTTATTTTCACAAGGGTAACAGGAGAAATTGGACCCCAAAAGTTGTTGTCCAATTTGTCCTGAGTACGCTGATACCCAATATGTGGGAGAAAACTACTGTATGGGCGCATGTCAGGGCTCGGAAAGGGAAGTAGTGACGTTTTGGATTGCAGACTTTGATGGAATGGTCTGGGGGCGTCATGTCGCATTTGGAGAGCCCCTGATGCGCCTAAACAGTGGAAATCCCCAACAAGTGACCCCATTTTGGAAAATAGACCCCACAAGGAACGTATTTAGATGTGTGGTGAGCGCTATGAAGCCCCAAGTGCTTCACAGAAGTTTATAATGAACAGCCGTAAAAACAAAAAAATCTTATTTTTTTTACAAAAATAATATTTTCGCCCCCAGTTTTTTATTTTCCCAAGGGTAACAGAAGAAATAGGACAAATTTCACAATAACTCTTGGGGTCCAGAGTACGCTGATACCCCATATGTGGGGATAAACTACTGTTTGGACGCATGGCAGAGCTCAGAAGTGAAGGAACACCGTTTGACTTTTTCAAAGCAGAATTGGCTGGAATGGAGATCAGACGCCATGTCACATTTGGAGAGCCCCTGATGTGCCTAAACAGCGGAAACCCCCCAATTCTAACTCCAACCCTAACCCCAACACACCCCTAACCCTAGTCCCAACCCTAATCCCAACCCTAACCCTAATCCAAACTCTAACCCTAATCCTAACTTTAGCGCCAACCCTAACCCTAACTTTAGCCGAAACCCTAACCCTAACCCTAATGGGAAAATGGAAATAAATACATTTTTTTTATTTTATTATTTTTCCCTAACTAAGGGGGTGATAAAGGGGGGTTTGATTTATTATTTATAGCGGTTTTTATGATTGGCAGCTGTCACGCTAAAAGACGCTTTTTATTGCAAAAAGTAGTTTTTTGCATCGCCACATTTTGAGAGCTATAATTTTTTCATATTTTGGCCCACAATGTCATGTGAGGTCTTAATTTTTGCGGGACGAGGTGCCGTTTTTATTGGTACCATTTTTGAGCACGTGACATTTTTTGATCGCTTTTTATTTCGATTTTTGGGAGGTTAGAATGAACAAAAATCAGCAATTCATGAATTTCTTTTGGGGGAGGCGTTTTTATTGTTCCGCGTGTGGTAAAATCGATAAAGCAGTTTTATTCTTCGGGTCAGTACGATTATGGCGATACCTCATTTATATAATTTTTTTATGTTTTGGCGCTTTTATAGAATAAAAACAATTTTATATAAAAATAATTATTTTTGCATCGCTTTATTCTGCGAGCTATAACTTTTTTATTTTTTTGCTGATGATGCTGTGTGATGGCTCGTTTTTTGTGGGACAAGATGACGTTTTCAGCGGTACCATGTTTATTTATATCGGTCTTTTTGATCGCGTGTTATTCCACTTTTTGTTCAGCGGTATGATGATAAAGCACTGATTTTTTGCTTCGTTTTTATTTTTATTTTTTAAGGGGTTCACAAAAGGGGTTAACTAGTGGGACATTTTTATAGGGGGGTCGTTACGGATGCGGCGATACCATATATGTGTACTTTTATTGTTTTATTTTTTTTATTTACAATAAGTAATGAATTTATTGGGGAATATTTTTTTTTTTTTTTTTTATTTTGGATTTTTTTTTACACATGTTTATTTTTACTTTTTTTTACTTTTTTACTTTGTCCCAGGGTGGGACATCACTGTATTTCATCAGATCGCTGGTGTGACAGTGTGCACAGCACTCTGTCACACCAGCGATGTGACAGGCAGTGCAGGACGCTTCCTCATGCCTGCTCTCGGCAGGCACTGAGGAAGCCGCCTCCCTCCAGGACCCCAGCGCCATCTTGGATCCGGGTCCTGGGAGGGGAAGCCCTCAGAGCAGCGCGATCACATCGCGCTGGTCTGAGGGTCTCAGGGGGGCGCGCAGGGAGCCCCCACCCTGCGCGATCCTCCCCTGTGCCCCCAGTACACCGCGATCATGTTTGATCGCGGTGTGCTAGGGGTTAATGTTCCGGGAGCGGTCCGTGACCGCTCCTGACACACAGTCACGGTGTCAGCTGTGATAATCAGCTGACACCCGGCGGCGATTAGCTGCGCTCCCCTCAGGAGCGCAGCTAATCGCCTATGACGTACTATCCCGTCCATGGTCAGAATGGCACGGGTTTTATGGACGGGATAGTACGTCTAATGTCAGAGAGGGGTTAATAAAACAGAAAAAAGGTTTTTAACAAATACAGCGCCAACTATGGCATTATTTTGTCATTTACCAAAATTGCATAAGAACCCTGAAAAACCACCTGGCAGACCGATAATATCAGGAATAGGGTCTTTGACTTGTCATCTTTCTCATTATATTGACTTGTTTTTACAAGATTTAGTAAAGTCTCTTCCTTCATATTTGAGAGACTCCACACAATTAATCGAGGAATTGAGGGATATTGAATGGGAAGACAACTATTCCTTTATCTCGTTGGATGTAAATTCATTATATTCCAACATAGATCATGAAATGGGGGTAAATGCGGTGGGTTTTTATTTAGCAAAGACAGAGATGCTCCCTGAACAAAGAGACTTTCTGTTAAAGGGTCTCAAATTCATTCTTGAACACAATGTGTTTATTTTTGAAGGCGTACTGTACTTACAGTTGCTCGGCACCGCGATGGGGACTCGGGTCGCGCCAAGTTTCGCAAACTTATTCATGGGGCGATTCGAGTCCTCATCGTCACTCTCTAAGCCTATTTTTAATGATAAAATAAGGCTTTACAAGCGCTTCATTGATGATCTGATCATCATATGGAAGGGGACAGAGGAGGAAGCGGCACATTTTATAAAGGAGCTCAATAATAACACCTGGGGGATCACCTTTACATCACAATTTAATAAAGAAAAAATGGTGTTTCTTGATCTAGAGATACGCCATAGTGGGAAAAAAATTATTACAAAAACCCACTTCAAAAAGGTGGATTCAAATGGCTTTTTAGATTTCAACAGTGCACATTACAAAAAGTGGAAGGTAAATATACCCCACAGCCAATTTTTTTCGTATAAGAAAGAATTGTACGAGAGAATCTGATTATGTAGCTCAGTCTAAAATTCAAAAAAGAAAATTCAAGGAAAAAAGTTACCCAAAAAATTTGATAAATGGTGCGTATAGGGATAACAAAATAAAAACACAGGAGGAATGTTTAAAAGGAAAAAATAGGAAGGGGGATAATTTGACTATTGGTAAAGAAAAAAGTGATGATCGCTGGAAATTGAATTTTGTGACAACATTCAATAGGGGAAATAAAGTCATAAGAACTGTGCTTTCAAAATATTGGTATATCTTGAAGCGTGACCCTGTTTTGGGAAAACATCTCCCTGATAAACCAGGGATTACATATAGAAGGGGGAAAACTTTGAAAAACTTGGTGGCCCCAAGTAAATTTAAAAAAACAGTTGGATTCAAAAGGAAAAAACAATAAAAAAGGTACGGATCAAATTTCAAGTGGTGTTTTTCAAGGAACCGGAGTTTTCAAATGCACCTCCAAAAAATGTTGTACCTGTGGGATCCTAGATCACGGGGCTAAAACTATCAAATGTAACAATACTGGTGAGGTCTTTGAGATTTCACAAAGACTCAGCTGTAGCAGTGATTATGTTGTATATGTCATCACATGCAGTTGCGGTTTGCAATATGTGGGACGCACTGTGCAGACACTGCGGTCCCGCATTAATGGTCACAGAAATAGAGCAAAAAATGGGTTTTTAAAACATAGTCTCTCAAGGCATCTGCTAATTAAACATAACAAAATTTTCAACATAAAAGTAACTCCAGTGGAACAGATACCCTCTGGTGTTGCAAATAGGAATGCTCTTTTAAACCGGAAAGAAACGTTTTGGATATATCGTCTGGGAACATTATATCCAAATGGATTGAATGATATCATAGAGAGAGTTTGAATGCTTTTTTTTTTTTTTCTTCTAGCATCTATGCTGTCAAAGTTGGTGGGTGTGCTCCTGAACTTGGTCCACTCCCTAAATCAAGTGTCTGAGACTGGGATAAAAGGTTTGCCACTATATATAAGTGTTACTGAATTTTATATTATTAGGATTTGTACTGTGTTTTTATGATACCTGATGAAGGATATATACTGTATCCGAAACGCGTTGTATCTCCTCCATTTTAACTTATTAAATAAAAAAATATGAAATATCATCTTTGGATGTGAGTCCTGGGAAGCGCTGCCATTCATGGGCTGGATGTGCCTTTCTTGATTCTTTCTATCTTTAGGTATAGTTAGTTTCTCAGGCTGTGACGAGGCGTCTAGGACCAACGTAGGAACGCTCCACGGCTGCCTCTAGTTGTGGTGGTTAGTCAGGGTACTGCAATCTCATAGATTCCAACTGCTCTGGTGTATTGCTTTTTTACCTGCACTCCTCAGCTACCAAATCATAACAGTATCACCGGCCAAAACTGAAAATTATATGGTACTCACAGAAGGGAAAAATATTGTGAAAGAAAAAAAAGGTTGTCAGAGTTGTCAGAGATATTTTTCTGTTTGTTGCATTTTTTTTTTTCCCTCTGTATCTCTGGGTGCTGGGGAGGATTTTTTCTCTCAATGGAGTTTGCACAGTTGTCTGGCCGTGTGGATCAGCTTGCCACTGAGGTTCGGAGTATTGCTACCTATCTTGTTAGGTTGCCTGTTGTGGAACCTAGGATTCCCATGCCAGATTTGTTTTTGGGGGATCGAGCCAAGTTTCTGAATTTCAAAAATAATTGTAAATTGTTTTTTTGCCTTAAAATCTAAGTCCTCAGGGAATGCAGCGCAGCAGGTTCAAATTGTCATCTCTCTCCTGCGCGGCGATCCTCAGGATTGGGCTTTTTCCCTGACACCTGGGGATCCTGTTTTGAGTGATGTTGATGCATTTTTTCAGGCCTTGGGGTTCTTGTACGATGAGCCTAATGTCACTGATCAAGCTGAAAAAGCCTTGTTGGCATTAAATCAGGGGCTTGATGACGCTGAGTTATACTGTCAGAGATTCCGCAGGTGGGCAGTCCTGACCAAATGGAATGACGACGCTTTGGCAGCCCTTTTTCGGAAGGGTCTGTCAGATAATGTAAAGGATGTTATGGTGGGATTCCCTGTCCCCTCTGGTCTCAATGATTCTATGTCATTAGCGATTCAAATTGACAGACGTTTGCGTGAGCGGAGAAGTATGCGTGGAATAGTGTTGCCTTGTGAACCTGCTTCTGAACCTATGCAGTGTAATAGAGTGGTTTCTGGGGCACAGCGTCATGAGTTTCCAAAGCGCAATGGGTTATGTTTCTACTGTGGTGATGCCTCTCATGCTATTTCAGTCTGCCCTAAGCGGGGAAGACGTTTTGCACGCTCAGTTGTCTTGGGTAGTGTTCAGACTAAGTTTTTATTAACTGTTACTCTGATATGCTCTCTGTCCTCATTTTCTGCTCAGGCTTTCGTTGATTCGGGAGCAGCTATTAACCTGATGGATTTTGATTTTGCTAAATGTTGCGGGTTTCCCTTGATACCCCTACAGAAGTCTATTCCCCTACTGGGGATCGATTCTACCCCTTTGGCTGAGAATAAACCTCAGTTCTCTACTCAGGTGATAATGAGGGTTGAACCTGATCATCAGGAGAGCTGCAAATTTTTGGTTCTGTGTAATCTGCATGACATCATCGTGCTGGGTTTCCCTTGGTTACAGTCTCATAATCCTGTTTTGGATTGGAAATCTGTGTCTGTAACCAGTTGGGGCTGCCAATGTGTTAATACCAACACTCCTGTTTTTTCTGTCTCCCCCCAGGCTCAGGATGTTCCTGACTTTTTGATTGATTTTTCTGATGTGTTTAGCTAAGTAAATCTGCATCCTTGCCTCCCCATAGGAGCTATGACTGCGCTATTGAATTAGTGCCTGGTAGTAAATTCCCTAAAGGTCGCCTTTTTAACTTGTCTGTACCTGAACATGACGCTAAACATGACGCTATGCGGTCTTATATCAAGGAGTCATTGGAGAAGGGTCATATCAGACCATCCTCTTCACCCTTAGGTGCCGGTTTTTTCTTTGTGGCCAAAAAGGATGGTTCATTAAGGCCGTGTATTGATTATCGTCTTTTGAACAATATTACTGTGAAATATCAATATCCGTTACCCTTGATTTCTGACCTGTTTTCCAGGGTGAAAAACGCTACTTGGTTTACCAGCTTGACCTCAGGGGGGCATATAACCTTATTCGCATTAAGCACGGGGATGAATGGAAGACGGCATTTAACACCCCTGAAGGGCATTTTGAGTACCTTGTGATGCCCTTTGGGCTCACTAATGCTCCTTCTGTCTTCCAGTCCTTCATGAATGACATTTTCAGGGATTTTGTGGATAAATTTCTGATTGTTTATTTGGATGATATCTTGATTTTTTCTAATGACTGGGACTCTCATGTGAAACATGTTCGAACTGTATTCCAGATTTTGAGAGAGAATGCTCTGTATGTGAAGGGATCAAAGTGTCTTTTTGGCGTACAGAGGAAATCATTTTTGGGATTCATTTTGTCCCCATCTGTTATTGAAATGGACCCGGTCAAGGTTCAGGCCATCTGTGATTGGGTCCAACCTACTTCATTAAAGGCTCTTCAGAGATTTTTGGGTTTTGCCAATTTTTATCGTAAATTTATTGGTAATTTCTCTGTTATTGTTAAACCATTAACTGATTTGACCAGAAAGGGTTCTGATGTGGTGAATTGGCCTCCTGAGGCAGTCTCTGCGTTTCAGGAACTTAAGCAGAGATTCACTTCTGCTCCTGTTCTACGGCAGCCTGATGTTTCTCTGCCATTTCAGGTGGAGGTTGATGCCTCTAAAATTGGGGCAGGTGCCGTTTTGTCCCAAAGAGATCCAGAGACCTCTAAAAGTAACCCTTGTGCCTTTTTCTCTCGAAAATTTTCTCCTACTGAACGTAATTATGACGTGGGTAATCGGGAGTTATTGGCCATGAAGTGGGCTTTTGAAGAGTGGAGACATTGGCTGGAGGGAGCCAAACATCAGGTGGTGTTCCTTACGGACCATAAGAATCTGGTTTATCTGGAATCTGCCAAGCGACTTAATCCTAGACAGGCCAGGTGGGCCTTGTTTTTCACACGTTTTAATTTTGTGGTTTCCTTTCTTCCTGGCACTAAGAATGTTAAGGCGGATGCCCTCTCGAGGAGTTTCCTTGCGGACTCTCCTGAGGTATCTGATCCTTCTGTTATTTTGAAAGAAGGTGTAGTTCTTTCCGCCATCTCGCCCAATTTGAGACTGGCTCTGGAGGGGTGTCAGGAGGATAGGCCCGAGCGCTGCCCTGTTGGGAAATTGTTTGTCCCAGACCAGTGGAAAAAGAGTGTGATGTCTGAGATTCATTGTTCCACGTTGGCCGGTCATCCCAGAATTTTTGGTACCAGAGACTTGGTTAGTCGGTCCTTTTGGTGGCCTACTTTGTCTCGTGACGTCAGGGAATTTGTGCAGTCCTGCGGGACTTGCTCTCGCTCCAAGCCTTGCTCTCGCTCTAGTGGTTTGTTGATGCCATTGCCTGTGCCCAAGAGACCATGGACCCATATCTCTATGGATTTCATTTCCGACCTCCCTGTTTCTCAGAGAATGACCGTCATCTGGGTGATTTGTGATAGGTTTTCCAAGATGATACATCTTGTGCCATTACCTCAATTGCCTTCCTCCTCCGAATTGGTGCCTTTGTTCCTTCAGCACGTGGTTCGTTTACACGGCATTCCTGAGAACATTGTGTCTGACAGAGGAGTCCAGTTTGTTTCCAGATTTTGGAGGACCTTTTGTTCTAAGCTTGGTGTTCAGTTGTCTTTCTCCTCGGCGTTTCATCCTCAGACCAATGGTCAAACTGAGAGAACAAACCAGACATTGGAGACTTATCTAAGATGCTTTGTGTCTGCTGATCAGGATGACTGGGTCTCTTTTTTGCCTTTGGCTGAGTTTGCTCTTAATAATAGGGCTAGCTCTGCCACTTTGATGTCTCCATTTTTATGTAATTCTGGGTTTCACCCTCGATTTTCTTCAGGACAGACTGAGGCTTCTGCCTGTCCAGGTGTTGACTCTGTTGTGGAGCGTATGCAACAGATTTGGGACCGGGTAGTGGAGAGGTTGTCCCTCTCTCAGGAGAGGGCCCAGCGGTTTGCTAACCGGCATAGGACTGATGGTCCTCGGTTTAAAGTGGGGGACTTGGTCTGGTTGTCCTCAAAAAATATTCCTATGAGAGTGGCATCTCCTAAATTTAAGCCTAGGTTCATTGGACCTTATAAGATCATGGAGATTCTTAATCCTGTTTCTTTCGTTTGCTTCTTCCAGGGACATTTAAGATCCATAACGTGTTCCACAAGACCTTGTTGTCCTTGTTGAAGAGGTTTGTTGAGCCAGTGGTTCCTACTGCTTTGCCTCCTGACCCTGTTCTGGTTGAGGGCAATATGGAGTTTGTGGTTGAGAAAATATTGAATTCTCGTTTTTCTAGACGGAAACTCCAGTATTTGGTTAAGTGGAGAGGTTATGGTCAGGAAGACAATTCTTGGGTGTTGGCTTCGGACATCCATGCTAGGAGACTCATCCGTGCGTATCATAGAACTCATCCTGACCGACCTGGTTGCACAAGTGAGGGTTCGGTGACCCCTCCTCAAGGGGGGGTACTGTTGTGAATGGACTTGAAATGAGTTCTGAGCAGAGGCTCCCTCTGGTGGTTACAAGCAGTACTGGACTGTCCAGTGAAGATTGTGAAGATTGGGAATCAGGTGTTACTGACTGGTCTTATTTAAGGGAGTCGCCTTCCCATCAGGGTTGCCGGTGATCAATTGTTCTGGTCTCAATCCTTGATTCCTGTTTCCTTTGTAGCCTGCTGTGTCGTGTCTGCATCTCCTGCTAACAGATAAGACATTTTCTTCTTTTTGTTTTTGTGCTTGATTTTTGCATTTTGTCCTGCACTTCTGTGGGGGCCTTCAGGGTCCCCTCCGGGGGCTTTTGCCCTCTCAGTTTAGTTCAGCCACTGATGTTTTGTACATTTGCTTTTTCCAGTTTTTTCAGTGGCTGCTGTTTTGATTTTGTTACACCAGAGAACTAATTTAGGTGGTAGAGGTCGTGTGATCTCAGGTGTTTTTGAAATTAGTAGAGTTGGTGCTTTTCAGGGTTTTTTGGGATTGCAGTAAGTGCCCTTCCTATCCTTTTCTATTTAGATAGTTTGGGCCCCAACGTTTGCTCATACTATTTTCTGTCTGTGTCAGTATTACTTCTTGTCTAACCGCCATTACATGTTTGGGGGCTTTCTATGTTCTTTGGGGATCTGCTCCGGGGCAGATAGCTTTCCTCTTTCTATATTTAGGTATAGTTAGTTTCTCAGGCTGTGACGAGGCGTCTAGGACCAACGTAGGAACACTCCACGGCTGCCTCTAGTTGTGGTGGTTAGTCAGGGTACTGCAATCTCATAGATTCCAACTGCTCTGGTGTATTGCTTTTTTACCTGCACTCCTCAGCTACCAAATCATAACAGGGATATTTCTTGAGGACAACCAGACCAAGTCCCCCACTTCAAACCGAGGACCATCAGTCCTATGCCGGTTGGCAAACTGCTGGGCCCTCTCCTGAGAGAGGGACAACCTCTCCACTACCTGGTCCCAAATTTGCTGCATACGCTCCACAACAGAGTCAACACCTGGACAGACAGAAGCCTCTGTCTGTCCTGAAGAAAATCGAGGGTGAAACCCAAAATTGCAGAAAAATGGAGACATCAAGGTTGCAGAGCTAGCCCTATTATTAAGGGCAAACTCAGCCAAAGGCAAAAAAGAGACCCAGTCATCCTGATCAGCAGACACAAAGCATCTCAGATAAGTCTCCAATGTCTGGTTTGTTCTCTCAGTTTGTCCATTGGTCTGAGGATGAAAAGCTGAGGAGTAAGACAATTGAAAACCAAGTTTAGAACAAAAAGTCCTCCAAAATCTGGAAACAAACTGGACTCCTCTGTCAGACACAATGTTCTCAGGAATACCGTGCAACCGAACCACGTGCTGAAGGAACAAAGGCACCAATTCGGAGGAGGAAGGCAACTTAGGTAATGGCACAAGATGTATCATTTTGGAAAACCTATCACAAATCACCCAGATAACGGTCATTCTCTGAGAAACAGGGAGGTCGGAAATGAAATCCATAGAGATATGGGTCCATGGTCTCTTGGGCACAGGCAATGGCATCAACAAACCACTAGGGCGAGAGCAAGGCTTGGAGCGAGAGCAAGTCCCGCAGGACTGCACAAATTCCCTGACGTCACGAGACAAAGTAGGCCACCAAAAGGACCGACTAACCAAGTCTCTGCTACCAAAAATTCCGGGATGACCGGCCAATGCGGAACAATGAATCTCAGACATCACACTCTTTTGCCACCGGTCTGGGACAAACAATTTCCCAATAGGGCAGAGTTCGGGTTTATCCTCCTGACACCCTTCCAGAGCCAGTCTCAAATTGGGCAAGATGGCAGAAAGAACTACACCCTCTTTCAAAATAACAGTAGGATCAGATAACTCGGGAGAGTCAGCAAGGAAACTCCTCGAGAGGGCATCCGCTTTAACATTCTTAGTGCCAGGAAGAAAGGAAACCACAAAATTAAAACGTGTGAAAAACAAGGCCCACCTGGCCTGTCTAGGATTAAGTCGCTTGGCAGATTCCAGATAAACCAGATTCTTATGGTCCGTGAGGACCACCACCTGATGTTTGGCTCCCTCCAGCCAATGTCTCCACTCTTCAAAAGCCCACTTCATGGCCAATAACTCCCGATTACCCACGTCATAATTACGTTCAGTTGGAGAAAATTTTCGAGAGAAAAAGGCACAAGGGTTACTTTTAGAGGTCTCTGGATCTCTTTGGGACAAAACGGCACCTGCCCCAATTTCAGAGGCATCAACCTCCACCTGAAATGGCAGAGAAACATCAGGCTGCCGTAGAACAGGAGCAGAAGTGAATCTCTGCTTAAGTTCCTGAAATGCAGAAACTGCCTCAGGAGGCCAATTCACCACATCAGAACCCTTCTTGGTCAAATCAGTCAATGGTTTAACAATAACAGAGAAATTACCAATAAATTTACGATAAAAATTGGCAAAACCCAAGAATCTCTGAAGAGCCTTTAATGAAGTAGGTTGGACCCAATCACAGATGGCCTGAACCTTGACCGGGTCCATTTCAATAACAGATAGGGACAAAATGAATCCCAGAAATGAGATCCTCTGTACGCCAAAAAGACACTTTGATCCCTTCACATACAGAGCATTCTCTCTCAAAATCTGGAACACAGTCCGAACATGTTTCACATGAGAGTCCCAATCATTGGAAAAAATCAAGATATCATCCAAATAAACAATCAGAAATTTATCCACAAAATCCCTGAAAATGTTATTCATGAAGGACTGGAAGACGGAAGGAGCATTAGTGAGCCCAAAGTGCATCACTAGGTACTCAAATTGCCCCTCTGGGGTATTAAATGCCGTCTTCCATTCATCCCTGTGCTTAATGCGAATAAGGTTATATGCCCCCCTGAGGTCAAGCTTGGTAAACCAAGTAGCACTTTTCACCCTGGAAAACAGGTCAGAAATCAAAGGTAACGGATATTGATATTTCACAGTGATATTGTTCAAGAGACGATAATCAATACACGGCCTTAATGAACCATCCTTTTTGGCCACAAAGAAAA